>JAXQGX010000210.1:0-18961 GCA_037040455.1 Irpex sp. P115-07
ACCAACATCGCCGAGACCTCGATCACGATTGACGGTGTGGTCTTCGTCATCGACCCCGGCTTCGTGAAGCAGAATTCATACAATCCAAGAACTGGAATGTCGTCGCTCATTGTTGTCCCTGTAAGTCTTACCAAATAAATTACCCCGTTCTATCGATCGCTAATGCAGTCCTTCTCAGTGTTCTCGAGCTTCTGCGAATCAACGAGCCGGGCGTGCAGGCCGTGTAGGCCCGGGAAAGGCGTTCAGGTTGTACACAAAGTGGGCATACTCGAACGAACTGGAAGAAAATACGGTGCCAGAGATTCAGCGTACCAATCTTGGAATGGTGGTGCTATTGCTCAAGTCGCTCGGTATCAACGACCTGATCGGGTTCGAATTCATGGATCCTCCGCCTGGCGAAACGTTGATGCGAGCGCTGGAGCTGTTGTACGCTCTTGGTGCGCTCAATGACAGGGGAGAGCTGACCAAGCTGGGGCGAAGGATGGCTGAGTTCCCTGTGGATCCCATGTTGTCCAAAGCTATTATTGCAAGCGAGGACTACTCCTGTACAGACGAGGTGAGTTTAAACCGTCTCTGCGTTGTCGAATGCGAGCTCACGTATGTTGTAGATCCTTACTATCATCTCCATGCTACAAGAGTCATCGTCTCTCTTCTATCGACCGAAAGACAAGAAGCTGCACGCAGACCAAGCAAGACAGAACTTCGTCCGAGCCGGTGGAGACCACTTTACGCTGCTGAACGTCTGGGAGCAGTGGGCGGAGACGAACTATTCTCAGCAGTTCTGTTACGAACAATTCCTGCAGTTCAAGAGTCTGAGTCGTGCACGGGATATTCGGGACCAGCTGGCCGGTTTGTGTGAGCGTGTGGAGGTGGTCGTCCAAAGCAATCCAAACACGAACGATATAACGCCCATTCAGAAGGCGTTGACTGCGGGCTACTTCTACAATACGGTAAGTTATAACATTCGTTTTTTTGATAACGTGCTCATACAAGCTACCCATTCAGGCTTCATTGCAGAAAAGTGGTGATTCTTACCGTACCCTCAAGACGAACCAAACGGTGTATATCCACCCTTCGTCAAGTCTTTTCCAGCAAACACCCCCAGCGAAGACCGTCCTGTACTACGAGCTAGTACAGACTTCGAAGTCATATCTTCGGTAAGTTAATCATCCCATCCGACTCTACCGCTTTTCGCTCATTATCCTTGCACAACAGTCAAGTCATGGAGATCAAGCCGCAATGGCTACTTGAGGTCGCACCTCATTACTTCAAACCTGCGGACCTGGAGCAACTCGCCAAAGGCGATAAGAAGATGCCCAAGGTCGCTGGGAGTGCCGGAGAGGAGAAACGATGATTGCGCTATATACTTTGTACTATTTCTGTCTTTTAATCTTCGTTATGGATGTTATGACCTACGGACGACCTGTCCGGTTCTCAACATTGGTTACGCCTCCGAGGATTCTTGACAAGTGGCATTGAAGGGAAGTAGATCCACCCCGTAAGCCCCTTGCCACGATGAGTAACGGCTGATGCGCTCAAAATTTGATGGTTTCAAAATGTATACGTTGACGAGATTTGCGTAGAGTACATGCATGCAATCCTATAATACAATTTGGAGCGCGGTCGCTCCACCGCGTCGACAACTGGGCACTTTGATTGGGTGCATCAGCGTGTGTGACAGACGCGGCGGTATCCGTGACGGTGCGTGTAGCCGATGTCACGTCGGGCACACGAATATTCTGCGCCTTTCTGCCGTGTGCATCGTCGCATGCGGCACAGGTTCTGATGTGCTCTGGCTCATTGTAAGCTTTCAAGTGCGTACTTATACGCATGTGTGTGTCTCTCTCATGCTCGCAACGTGACACGAATGACTTGATGCTCTGGCGCTAATGCTCCGGCGCAGGACAATGTCACAGACGTGAGGGCATCTCGGGTGTGTAAGTATGTTAAATTGCGTTACGCATGTGAGCTTCAAGTAACAAGTTAGGTGAGCTTGCGGCTTCGAAGGTGTTGTGCATATCGCTTTGCAGGTGCTCACAACATGGTAGATACATATTCAGCTGGCACTGTCACGGTTGAGCTGCGTACGACTAACGTCACGGTCGCAACTTGAAGTAAGTACGGGCACGAATAAAATCACTTCACTGGTGCCGTGCACCAATATTACGCTGCGCTGTGACAGAATGCACTGTGTTGCAGCGTTCATCAGTTCTCAAAGTCCGTCTTACGACTCTTTCACTGGGTACACGGAGCTGCTGGCCGGAGCGCCGAAGGCGCGAAGGCCTGCAGCGACGTGTGCCCCTCAGATCGTTGCCTCCTGCATGACATTTTTCAGTGCGCAATGCGTGAAGAGAAACGTTGCATCGCGATATACCGCAACTTTGATTCCCACGTCGTGCACATATTTCCGTGCGATGCACGGGGTCTGGCTAGTGAATCTACAAATTTAAAAAGGACAGATGATTGAAAAACGACGAGGAAAAGATTATAATGCAACATTGTATGTACACAAGACGATGTAGCCCAAGTTGTATGCGCACGCAAGAGTGAACGAAGTCGCAGGTTGAGTGAGGTCAGAGATATAGAAAGGAAGAGAGAGAGAGAGCCGGTCGATACGAAAACACAAAGCGATGAGTTGAGAGCATAGTACGTGCGTGGATGTGATGATGACGATAACGGTGACAATGAGGAATGACTAACGTACACTGTAAAGGTCCTTTTGCCTGGGTAGCCTTTACATATGGGGTACATCTTGTGGGTGGGTGGTCTTGTGGTCTTGAAGGTCGTTTCGCGCGGGGCGAGGGTGTTTGTTGCCGAGTCCTAGGGTCAGGGACTCTTCGTCCACTCCAGAACCCCATGGCGGTATCCACACGCACGCACTCGACGTGCGACGCGAGAACTCCGCCTGTGGTACCAGCAACAGTAGGAGAGCAACAGCAATACCTGACTGATATGTGCAGGGCAACGCTCGGTCGCTACCGCAAGCTCTGCAACTGCGTGATGATGTTCTACGCATCAAGAAGTCAGAGATGTTGGTTGGAACGAGCAATCAGACAGCACATACCCCTGATATCGCCCTCATACTGGCCTCACTCCTCTCCATGTCCGGCAAGCTCATCACGTACTGCATAACCTGCAACATGAGGTTTTCGTTCACGATGGCATCGCCAGGGCCGAGCTTGTGAGGGAACGGAACGCCACCCTCAGAAGAGTCGGCAGGGGATTGCACTGCCGTTAATTCGTGAGTGGGTCAGCAAGATAGTCACTCATGTTCACCAGGAGCAAGGCCGACTCACGTTCCCGCATCGTCAACCAATTCTCCGTCAACAACTCCGGAATAGTCGCCCTCTCCTTGGCATTCCTCGCCAAACACCTCTTCATAGTCTCAATAATCGGCACGGGCACCTTCACCTTCCCATCCCCATCATGCTCCCCACTCACCGCCGACGGCAACGACGACTGCACCGAGTCAACAGTCTCGGGGAACTGAATGGGTACGCTCGGATCGGGAATGGCTTTCATCTTCTGGACGATGCCGCTGTAGTAGTGGAAGGGCGGGTGCCCGTAGACCATTTGGTAGAGGATGCAGCCGAGGGACCAGACGTCTGATGCGCGGCCGACTTTGTAGTGGCGTTCGGGGCCTCTGCCGTCTGGGTTCTCGATGCTCTCTGGGCTCATGTAGTTCACCGTGCCCACCTTCATATTGAAATTAGAATTAGGAAGACGAATGAGCGGGAGTGGAAAGGGGAGCAAGGAGAACACACCTGATGATCCCGATGGATATTCGTCGTGTCATTAGCGATAGCGTTCGCAATCCCAAAATCGATCAACTTCAGCTGTCCCTTGACCAACACAAAGTTGGCCGGCTTCAAGTCCGAATGGATGATCTTCTCTTCATGAATAACATGCACGGCTTCCAGCATCTATATCCCAGTCATCAGTCAGTAATGATAACTCCTAACAGATGCGAGAGGGTTATCACCTGCTTAAAGTAATATGCCACCCATACGAAATCCATCGGTCTCTTCTGCTGCTCCTGCAACAACTTCGCCATATCTACACATTCATCCAATCCCGTCAGCCCACTTCCCTCAAACCCCAACCCACCACCACACCACGCCACACCACACCACACCGTATAAAAACACTCACCAATCTCCCCAAGCTCCATCAACAAAAACAACAACCCCTTATTACTCCCCGACGTCTTCGTATCACTATCAACAAGCCTAATAATCCTATCGTTCCCGTCCAAGCGCTTCAACAACGAGATCTCGTTCATATACCCCTTCATCGTCTCGTGGTCCGTCGGGTCGAGCTGCACCCGCTTCAGCGCGAGGATCTCGTTGGTCGGGCTGACGACTTTGTATACGCGGGAGGTCCCGCCGCGGCCGATCATGTCTAGGCGGGTGTATGGTTTGTTTCCTATCTGTTGTCCGTCCATATGTCAATGACAGAGTTTCAGCATATAGTTGGCTGGGAAGACCGTACCATCATCTGTTTGCCCTGTCCAAACGCACTCTGCTGAGGCGGCATAGACGGCGCCTTCCGTGGCGGAGGTGCCTGCTGCATCATCTGCTGTTGCTGCTGCTGCTGTTGCTGCTGACGCATAGCAGCCTTAGCGAGCTGCTTCTGATACAAAATATCCTGCCGTTGGTCTTCAGCCTCCTGCCCATAGCCATTCCCATTCTCAGACGCCCACACATTCTCCGGTTGTGCTGCGCCATAGTCGTGCGATATCGGCGGTTCAGGGTTAGTCGGGCTTCGTCTTCGTCCTTGGGCTGGGTTGGCTGCGAGACGGTCGCCGTTCTGATATTGGACGCCGTTTGGTCTGCTGTGTTCGCCGCTGGAGTTGGAGGTGTCTGTGGTGGGGTTCGAGGGTGACCTTCGTCGTTCTATTACTGTTGGAGAGCCGGCGGTTACTGCGGACTGAACGGTGTCGGACTCTGTGCGGTGGTGGTGGCCGTGGACTGGTCGGGAGTTTGAGGGAGCGGGTTGCGCGTTGACGCGTGTGGGAGAGGGGGTTTGACGAGAGTCTGACAGGTGTCCTTCCATGGCAGCTCTGCGAACTGTATTATCTTGTGAGAAGTGTGTTTTTAGGGATGCAGAGATAGAAGATACGTACGTTGTTCTTGTTCACGTTCTGCCAGAGCACGAGCATAGCCTAATAAAGCATGAGATACGCATATAAGATGTGACAGGGATCCATACCCTCTTCAAGTGCTATTTCACGCTCGCGTTTTAGCTTCTCTTCTAATGTTACTCTCCTCGCACCAAGATTCGCCGCAGACCGCATATTCCAAGGCAGATCTTCGGGTGCGGTGTCACTAAGACTGGCTGAACGCCGCGGTCGAATGCCCGTCGAGGCCAGCAAGGATGCTCGTGGTGAATACTGCTCTCGCTCTGCAGTTTCATCAGTATAGCACAGCAGCCAAATATCGGACACGCACCATCACTGACTTCCGCGATCGTCTCGACCTTCTTCATTCGGCTCGTGTATCGGCTAGGGACTGGAAGTACCTGTCGACCGTTGGCCGCAATCGTCCGCTGAGGCACAGGGATGACCTCAGAGAGTGGTCGAGCGTTAGTAGAAGTCGAAACAAAAGGCACAGCATCGCCGTTCTCCTTTGTCTGCTCTCTCTCAGCATTCTCCCGGTCCTCTAATCGCACAACTCGTCTCGGCGCGCCGCTGCCAAACTTGCGAGATGTACTTGAGAGACCTGACGAGCGAGGAAAGTATGTCGAAGTTGTTGCCGGCGTTGACATGGAGGATACCGGAACAGAAGCCACTCTTGTAAATTGTCGAGTGGTGGTGTTTGAGGGAGGCGGCGGGGGCGCAGGGTCCATGACAGTCGGCGCACTTTCCGAGCGCGAGAGTGATGCCCGTCTGCTAATCGCAGACGGCGAAGGCGAATGTTCCGGCGACGGCGTCTTCATGCGGACGAACTCTCCCTGCGAGTTTGTAAAGTATGGAAAGTCGGGCAGCTCGAAGGCAGAGTCGTCGGACAGCGCAGGCGAATGTGACGCAGAGCCTGGTCGGTCTGCTGGATCACTAGATTGCGGCGGTGTGCTCGGTGTGGCCATCGTTGAGATCATCTATACTTGCGACTATTTTGACGGCAACGATAGCAAAACGACAGTGACGACGAGAGTGTCGAAAGCGACGAGGGCGGGGACGGGGAGATGGCGGGGGGAGTAGAAGACAGTGAGGTCAGGCCTTTGTCCAAGTCGAACCAACACGAGGCTCGCTGCTGTTTCTCACGTGGCGCCCGTCCCATCATTGCCCGGCGCGTCGTCCAGAGACCTCTCGTCGTCGTTGACAACAGCCACCGATGCCCCTATTCACAGCTCACACGAGCCATATTGCTACTTGCATAAAGTTACGCATCATTGCCGTCTCCCGCGTGTAGTTCTGGGGGCGGAAACGAACAAAGAACTCTTAAGCGCTCAAGACGCGTTCTTTACCGCATCACGTGACCGTGCTCTGAGGCCCTTTCGTCTTGCGTGCAATGCACTTACTTCTACGTCTAATTTTCCTTGTTTTCTCTCTGTTTTGAACATTGGCTACCCCGACGCCTGCGTCGGTCGATGCTCAACGTTGCACGTTGACGTTGAGGAGTGATCCACGGAGATAGATATTCGCCGAAGATGGCAAAAGGCGCATCACTGAGATCGAATCGTAGATCAAGCTCTTACTGACCTACCGTGATCATTGACTTCAAACAGGATATTCAAGTTGTTCGACTTTCACGACCTGTGAACTGACAAGACGCGTACGGAGTATTTTGAATCCGAATTTACCTCAAAATGTCACGCAGCCACAGAGAAGGAACGTCGGGGAACCTGAAGCATTCTATGCGGGATAATTATACAGAGCATGGCGTAGACGAAGTGAGTACGCGGCCGTGAATCCTAGAATTTGTAGTTGTAGGAAAACATTGACAAAGAGTATGCTAGTACTACAAAAAAGTCGGTGGAACGTACAGGAACCCTCACTTCCCTGGAGTAAGGAACTGCATGTTCCTGTGGCTTAACCAGTGAATCCCTCTTGCTGCCGTAAATATCTCTACGTACTAACCTCTGGATAAGATGGTGGTCGCACGAACAGACAAGAATCGGAGACGACGGCTTCTCCATGTTTGACATAGCCTGCGGTAAGCCGCCTCTCACTTTATCTCAGACCATCCCTTCAAGTTGAAACTGTGGCTGCCTATTTATCCAGGCAGGTAGCACATTTCACCGCTTCAAAGTTTTCACCACGGTGTGCTAAGTCGACCTCACAGCGGCGAGGTCACGATATCACTCATGGAATGGTGGAAGCTCGGAAGGACGCTCCACGACTCTTCATATCCAACAGCAGAGGAGTCCTCAAGCAACGTGCCTCGAGGACGGCCCAACGCAATCGTAGCTCCTCCTCTTGCGCCAAGTTTGACACGTCCAACTATCTACGCCGCCGACCCCGTAAGCCTCTTCTCTCCTCTTCTCATCCGTAGTCACATCCCATAAGCCTGACAAAATATGGTATGGTCGTAGTACACCTCAACAGCTTTCCAAACCCGCACAGGCCTCCACAACTGCTCCTCCCTATCATTCAAAGACATCGCCGAAGGCTCGCTCCCCCAAACGCCCCTCTCCTCTATCCCACCTCCACCTCCCGCAGATTCGTCTGACTCTGGCCAACTACCGCCACAGCCTGAGAAGACGAAGACGAATACGAATGAAGTGATAGAGATGGCGGTGTGCTCTTTCGCGCTACACCTCATCGAATCGCCCTCGGAACTCTTTGCGCTTCTCTGGGAGCTCAGGTGCGTCGTCTCTCTCTACCTTCTCGTCAAAGCCATCTTGAACCAACGCAACGTCTGCTGTTCTTCTCAGTACGAAGTGTAGGTGGTTAGTCGTCTTGGCGCCGCACAAACGACCTGAGGTACGTCGCACGGTCCCAAACTTTTCCTTCGCAGGACTTTATGGAATAATTCTTTTTACGTAGATAAAAGATGGCTGGGGATGGTCAAAGTGGGACGTCGACACATGGAGTGAAGTCCCGATGACCGAAAGCAAAGATGAAATCCTGCACTCACGGTAAGCTGACTCGGATTGCTGCTCTCATTAAACTCTAGTGCTGAATGATGTGGATTGTGCAGAGTGCATTGTCGGGTGTATCGCAGCTTGAATGTTCAGTAGATGATCCCATGACAATATGGCTATATTGGCTTGTATATCTAGACAAGTGATATCCCAAGAAAAGTCTACATCTACCAATAGAAAACTCGGAAGTCAACACTGCGCTCTAAATTAACCCTCTGTGCACTGTAACATATATCTGCTCGCCTGCCCTTTGGTCTCCAACAACCATTATTGACCTTTCAGGGACGCTCCTCCTCGAAGCCGAATTGAGTCAACCTGACCCAAAATCATCTCATGCAACTGGCCCGCACTATCCTGCAGCTCTTGATGCTTGGCCGCAAACCTTTCTTCCGTCACCACAAGCCCGCAGAGTTCCTCACAAGTATCCATTGAGGCGTTCCGCTTTATAAAATAAGTGTGAATCAGCATTGAGTGAGCGTAATCTCGAAGACTGATCAGTACATACCAGAACTTTCATATGAGCGACGCTCCTCCGTGACGGCGTACTCAGCTCCAAATCGTACAAACCTTCCATGACGATCTTCAGCTGCTCGACGTTCCTTACCGAGTTCTAGTAGGCATGAAGTCATTAACGTCAGGCGACAGATATGATGGAGACAAGTTAGGACATACCTCATATGCGTCGTGGAGAGTCTGACCAGTAAATTGACAACAGTCCTTGATGATTCGGAACTGCCTGAGACATAGGTTGAGTCTCAGCGGTAAGCCTACAAATCCACCGTCAGTCATAGCTCCATCACCCCCAAACCAAAGATATGCGCATACATACAAGCAAGCAACTCAATAACAGACCCAACAAGTCGAAACACCACCCTCTCGCGCAGCAACTCCGGTATCGAAGGCTGATAACCCCCCGACATCAGCTCCACATACGTCCGCCTCGCAAAATTGAACACCGTCTGGGTGTCTTCGCTGTACTGGATAGAGTAGGCCATAGGAAGCGAGAGTATAGTCGCCGTGGAATCTTGTATGTTTGCGAGTAGCATGTATGCTTGCATGGTCGCTGAGTTGCTGTAGGGCGATTGAGAGAGGGATTTGTGGGCGGATTTGACGTCGGATTGGGCTTCGTGGAGGATAAGGCGGGCTGTGTGGAGGTAATCTGCAAGCGAGTGCTTAAGCCTGGATAGGTAAAATGGAGTTAGACAAATGTGTCTCGTTGGAAACTTGAAGTAGAGTGACTTACTTGCCCACCCCAGTGAGGTCGCAGTCTATACCGAGTGCTTGCGACAGCACAACAAGCGTAGCCAGTCGGACCTGATACGACGTCTGTCGGAGGGCCACACAAGGATTCCGTGCAGCATCGTTCAGAATCTCATCCTCTCGTGACGGTGGGCCCCCGCTGTGCTTGAGATACCCCGCAAGTGTGCTGTCGACGTATTCGGCGACGAGGAACTCGATGATCTCGTACAGTAGCTCCGGGAGCAGGACCTGTGTCGACGGCATCTCTCTCCTCAAACAACGCAGACCTTGGTGGGTGGGACAAAGGTCATACGAGTCCGAGTTCTAGATAAGAGTTTAAGGAGAAGTAGTAGTCTACACGTGTTGGCTCGCGGCACTTGAGAGGCTCTTACCTTCCATAACTTCCATAACTTCCGATGGAATTACCTAAAGACGGGGAAGACTTCCGTGCTTCCTGTAGCGTGTTTCTATGGCGAGTTTTGCAGGTTGGGTAATGCCTCTGTCATGACTTGTCAGTCGATTTCCCGCCATGAGTTTGTTGAATGAATATTTGAGGTCATATAGGAGACTGTCTGGGCCGATTGGGTTTATGTCGCACTGGGTGAAAACAAAGTTGAGTGAAACACATCATTCGCATTGAACCGAGGAGATGCTGGAGGTTCTGCTGCAACAGGAAGTGAGAGAGCAGGGAAGTCTGAAGCTTGAAGAGTCGATCATGGGCGTCTGTAGAAGTAGTAAGAATATCGTGGGAAAGCTTTCTTGCACGCCTTTCGATCCGGACTATAATAATGAGTGGACAAGAGGCCAAAGAAAAGGTCAGCAATGCCAAGAATCTACTCCTTAGATACGCTTTATAACATTGAATATCTCAGGGAAACGCGGCATTCAAGTCTGGGGATTTCGTAGAAGCGATTGGGCACTATACAGCCGCCATCCTCGCTGATCCAAAGAACGCGACCTACCCCCTCAACCGTGCCGCTGCGTACTTGAAACTAGGCAAGTACGTGACATACATCTCACGCTTGCAGAACGATGAACCTCAAGTCTCCCTGTCAGAAATGCGGACGCCGAACGAGACTGTACTCGCGTGATCGAGTTGGATGGCAAGAATGTGAAGGGGTGGTTTCGACGGGGTCAGGCTCGTGCTGCTCTTAGTCGGCTTGAAGATGCCAAGAAAGGTGCGGAGACATATACTATCGACCTGCGGTCTGCTAACACTGCGCGTAGACTTTGAGCGTGTACTGCAACTAGAACCTAAAAATGATGCCGCACAACAGGAGGTCAAGAAAGTCGCACAAGCGATCTTGGAGCGGAATTCAAAGATGAAGAAGGTATATTTGTGAATGACTTCTGTATACTTACTTCCTCTGACGTTTTGATATTGCAGAAAACACCTCTGGAAATCGGTCCATCCTCGTCTTCAGCGAGTACCACCCAGCGGCGGCGGGTCCCAATTACTATCATAGACTCAGACGCGCCTCCACCATCGAGCTCCAAGAAAACAGTCTCTATCCCCGCTTCAGAAGATCTACTACAGCCTGTTTCAAGTCGGAAACTGGAGGAACCAAAATTGGAACCATCCTCGTCATCTACAGCAGCTCCATCAACGGAACCTTCAGCAAACCGCAACAGCGCTACAAAGAAGCCTGCTACTTTCAAGGAGGCAAAGCAAGTCAGAGAAGCTCAGCAATCCCGACCTGGTGGGGGTATCTTTAGACGAGATGGCCAACACACGATCTTTGATACTCGTCCGGAACCTCCATCTTCAGCAACAGTCGCCAAGCCTGAGACCAGCACATCGTCGGGCCCGCAAACTTCTGCACCACCACCCGTGGTAAAACATACGGATCCTAAACCCATCTCTGAACCAATAAAATCCCGTCCGATGCCGTCTCTGGTAGCTGCGGCATCTTCCATGACATTGTTTAACTTCAACCGGAATTGGGATTCGCTGAAATCTCCCGAGGCCAGGTGGGAATTCCTGGTAAGCATACACAGATTTTACCACGAAGATATCTCCCTGACATACTACCACGCCAGCAACAAATCCCACCATCGTCCCTCCCATCTCTATTCAAGACGTCACTGGAAGCTTATAACCTTGTGTCCATCATTCAGACGTTCCAACACATTCTGCAGGCCGCGTCGCCGACACCAGAGACGAAGAATCTCATCCAGGAATATCTTATCAATCTCGCGCGGGTGTCGAGATTCAACACGCTCGTACTCTTCCTAAGTGCCGACGAGCGTCGCCTGGCTAGAGACGTTTGGACCGCCGTGGAGGATGGCGTTGTGTCGGATGCTCCAGAGAGGAAGGCATGGGGCCTGGTATGATATACGACATTTGCAGTAAGCTAATATAAGGCTTGTAATCCTGAATATTACGACATATTCAACTCAGTTAACGGGGAATAGAACACGACAGTCACAAATCTCGTGATTGATGTCACAACTATAAGTAAGTCTGGATGATGCCGGCATTCGCTTATATCACCGCTCTCTCAACCATGCCAGCACCTACGGTCAACGGGGTCCCTCTAGAGCTCCTCCGCGAAATCCTCAAATACGAATTCGACGACACAGCGTTCTCTCTTCACTACACCTTCAAAAGCTTCCGTCCCTTGTTCTCTAAACAGAGAACACCGAAGCCATCCCATTTGCTTCTCGTCTGCAAACATTGGCTGCTCGTCGCCACTCCCTTGTTCTACGAGACGGTCGAGCTGGGGACAGACCAACATGTCGCGCAGCTTGCACGCGTCATCATACGTAACCCGGGCATAGCTACCATGGTTCGCCACCTACGAATTGACGGAGGCTATCAGTATGATGTTGTTCGGCATATGCGTCATGTAAGAACGTTGGCGGTGTAGACGGCTTTGATGTCGAGGATGTCCAACGCCGGTCTTTTTCGTGTGCTGCCGCGACTCAATCCTACCACGCTTTACTTTCACAGTGAGTCAGGCTTGCCGCTAGAGGGCAACAGGAAGACAAGGGAGACGACGCGTATGATATGGAGAGCAGCCATGCAATGGACGGCCCTGGTAAGTATTGTTCAACTGTTGAAGACATGTGCACGTTGCTTATCTATTCACCTGTAGGAACAGATTATCTTCTGTACCATCGGAGGTATCACAGTCCATCCTGATTTTCTCGACGTGGTTACCACTTCTCCATCTCTCTGTACGATAGGGGCGAGCGAATGGCCACTCGCATGCCTACTTCGTGACAATTCATTCTGTGCCGCTGTGCAAATCGGAAAGAAGCCCAAGACACTCAAATGCTACGACCCGGACAAATGTCTCGACAGCTTCATGGTGCGCGCTGGTGTTCCACAAAAGGTGAAGGACTTGGTTATATATGAACACATCCCGGGGCCATTTGATTGGTTGTACGTTGTTATACGCACCTTTCCACTCAATTTTGTCTCTCTGACATGCCTATTATTTTAGTCTTGCTCCGCTTCGTGAATCGGCATCTCTCATGCTATAACATCGTCTAAGTTCTGTCGGGATTCTCCTGGTCAGCCGAGATCGTGAAGAGGACTGGATCCATTTAGGTACTCTGCGTCCGTTTTCCGCTTCGATCTCGCTGCCTCTCATCTCTATACAGGTGATATGTACGGTTTCAAGGCTATAATATTGCAGGCTCATTGGACCGATCTATTTACAAGTTTTATACTATTCAATGTCTCCTATCCATCGCATTATGCACCCTGCGAATACGGTCCGTGGAAGCTGACACCCGATAGCGGGACCGTATACAGCACTACCCGATATGTCAGCCACCATGCAGCCTTGCGGATCATTTCTCGAGCAACTCGTATACATTCGCGGCGTTATGCAGCTATTCTCGAGCAAGTCGACTCAGAGATGGACCGCCCACCACCCCAGGACGTCGACGAAGACACAGACACAGAATCATCCGACACGTCCGAGTCCTCTCAATTGCTACCCACCTCCCCATGTCCACACCCAGATGTCTCCGCATCTCACCTACACCTTCGCCTGCAAGAACTGGAGGCCCAGCAGGCTCAAGAACGGAGCACCTACCACGCTATTATTGCGAAAATGGCTTCGACCTGTCGCTCACTCCAATGCCGAATCGACTTCCTGGAGAGAAAACGTCTCTCTAACGAAGTTAACAGGCCAGTCTACGGCTACAGACGATGTACAGCGCCGGCCAGTTTATTCCAAGGCCAAGAGACGACCTCTCCTCCTACCACGCATGCACGGTCTATGTCTACTGTATCCGACACAGACACTTCGCCAGGTGGGTTCGGGCCCACCTTGCCCTTACCACGAACTGGAAGCCCAACGTTCTCCATCGACTTGCAACAGCGACTTCAGAGAGAGGAGTTTTGCTCTCGAGAGGACCCCGTTTATGATGATAGTGCGCTGCTGTTGAAAGCTTTTCTCTGGTTCTAAGGACACGTCCTTCTCTCAAGTAGCGAGTGTTCTACCCTGCCATAATTATATCCACATTGCACAAAGACAATATTGTAACATTCTCTGAGCCATTATGCACGAAATGTTCAGTAATGAATCCCTCTTTATCGCCGGCTGGTGGTGTATAATAGTCAGCCTCTGTTCCCGCCGCTTACTACCAATGGCGTTCACCCTTTCAAGTTTGCAGCCCGCCGCTGATCTGCACCGCACATGTTCAACCGAGATTGGGACGCTACTGTCGACTGATCTCAGCATGTTCACGACGTACCTGCTCAAAATGCACAGCATAACCGCATCATGCATATGCACCCTCAGGAACAAACGAAAAGCAGTAAAGCAAATCTCATATTCCGTACAAGTAGGTATACTAACACAACACAAAAATTCGGACCCAACAAAAAAGGGAGAAGAATGGAGATGTTTATGAGGCGGCAACTAGGAGGCACTGGCAGAGATAATCAGTCACCCATAACCTAAGCATCGAACGATCAAGGTGTGCCAGCTTCCGACTAGGCGAGAGGGGTTATAGCAGTAGGTAAACGATACAAGATGAAAGCAGCGTATAAATAAACTCGACGATCAGTATCAGGGATGCACGAGAGTCGCAGTTCCTAGACGGGTTGAGATTGAGCAGTATAAGATACGAATAGAGGATGAAATCCAAATTCTAGTAGCGGCTTGCAGCAGTCCGCGGACGATGACAGAGCTCATCTCACTTGCGGCCATAATCAACCTCAGTGTCGATTGTGACCTTCACAACTCCCGGAACCTCCTCATGTTCAGGAGAGATCGCGCCATCGACGGGGTACACGCCCTCGCCCTTGGTCTCGACAATAGCATCGCTGGCCTTGTCGTCGTTCCAGTCGTTCGCCTTGCCATCTGGGCCAAGAGGCACGGTGTACGGCCCCTGAGAAGGCTGCTGGAGGCTGAGAACAGGGCCACCGGCGCTGCGCTGAGCGGAGATGACGTGGGTCGACGGATGCGAGTGGGAGTGGGCAGAGGACACGGCGAAGGAGCCACCCTTGGCGAGTGAGCCACGGACGGAGAGAATGATACGGAGGGTCATCGACGTGGTGAGGACTGCTGCCATACTGGTGACGATAGTGCGGATGGGATCCTCAGGGCCAGTGGGAGTGATGATGAACCAGAACAACATGTTGACCATGTTGACGATCCAGATGGCGCCGTAGAGGTTGAGACCGTCACGAAGCATCAGCTTCCAGTATGAGATTTGCTTTATTTGAAGAGAACGGAATGATCGGTTCAAGGCCAATGCAAAGGATGCGGTATAGAGGACAGTAGGGGCAACCCAGTAGAGGCCTACCCAATTGTGTTTGGGAGAGGCAATGCAGCCCTGACCTTCCTTGACAGGGGTTGCTAAACAGCGTCTCTGTCAGGTATGATAACTGTGAAGTTGGTTGGGTTACTTACTACGGAAGAAAGCGCAACATATCGCAGTGAGAACTATTTGTAGGCCGAGGAGTGAAGCCATAGGGGTGAAGATGGCGCGGGATTTCTCATAGATTGCATGTATACGAACGACATGGACCAGAGAGCACACGGCCAACAGGATGGCCGTGCAAATGGGCTCGAATAGGAAGAACTTGTGGCAGCTCTGTAGAGAATGTGTCAATATACCACTCCCAGACAGGGCTTCGCTCCGTCGTATGTCCTCGTAAAGCGTCTACATGCTGATTTGACCAGTAGTTGCGTTCACAGGAGTCCACGACCAGACCGTGGGGAAACATACAAGGGCAAGCATAATGCAGCAGAATACTCACATCTAGAGACCACTTTGTATCAAAGAATGCAACTCCTACGATCGTAAACTCCACAGGCATGAATACCCGCAAGAAGTGGAATGCAATCTTGAGCAAGGGCCACTCCTTGGTCCTGAGTAACCTGTACGACCTTGGCGACAAGACGAGGGTGTCCCATGCTGCCACCGTCAGAGTACAGACGAAGAAGTACTTGTGCGCAGACAAGTGAGGTGGAAGGTTGAGGGAGTCGGGCAGTGCGGGTATACCCCCAGTAGGGTCAGTGCCGTTTGTGCTGTTGGACATGACAAGCTCGTATGTTTCACACGCCGCAGATCCTGTTTCTGTTCTGTTTCCTCGACCTGTCGAAGGTGAGATGGCCTGCGAAAGACTGCAAAAATAAGAGAAAGGAAAGGGTAGAGGAAGAGGGCGGGGGCGGGGGCAGGAGACGAAGTGAAACACCGCTCACGCTCATATATCCTAGCAGCGCGCTTGCCCATAAAAGGAAATTGATCATCAGCCAACTGCCAAAGCGTGGCCCATCCCGTTGCCTCCTCCTCCTAACCGCCATCTGCATCTCCATCTTCCACACCCACAACGAGCACGACCACCCCCGCTGTTCGTCATCCTTGTCGCCGTGTGCAACGATGGCCAGCTCCCCTCAGTTGCTGGCGAGCGAGCGGTCTCCCCAGAACCCACGGACTGTCGTACAGCCTCAGGCTCTGTATGGACCATGCCGGTGGTAGTAATTGAGTTCATCAGTCCATCGCACTTCGATCTTTCCGACACCTCCTGCAGTACGTTGTTCTCCTCACTTCCTTTTATGTATCAAACTATGTAATCTGCACCGCCTAAAAACGATCGCTCAACCCATATTCCGACTTTCCGTGTCCTCAAACGCGGTGAAAACCTGTGGTCTTCCATAAGTCTTGTTTGTCTTTCTCATGCGTGTGTCAGCCACATCCTCTTTGACAGGATAGCCATCTTGACAGACGTGTCTTTGAATAGCAGAAGTGCCGATTGCGAGCATGGTCCCTTGATCACCGTGAACGCAGATGTGCTCGCTCCCGACATATGGCCTCGCTGGGCTGTGGCCTCAATAGCAGCGTCGACGACCAATAGTACCTTTCTTCAGGTACCCAATCATATGCATCATATGCATCGTACGTCACGGCATGTCAATGAGACCCGACGCTACTGCAAGACCAAATCACCTTGTACAGCGATCACTACCCTTCTTTGACAACTTTCAGTATTACTACGGATGAGCTCAGGTCACCAAGACAGGAGATACATATCGTTATCCATCCCAATACCCGGCCTCGGTCTCTCTGAGTTCCAGATACGCAACGCCCTTCTCGTTATCATCATTCAACACAGATTCATTCGAAACTTCACGCTCCTTCATCATGATTGTGATATCTCACCATTCAATCCGCTCCTATCCATCCGCGCCACCTCAATAAGATATGCAATTCATCCCACGGGATACAGCATCTCTCGTATTCAAGGTAAAGCGGGTGCAGAATGTGCTTCAGCGCGAGAAAGCTGATGGTGCACGTCAAGCATGTCTGCCAAATTGGAATCATGAATTTGTGTCAATCGAATATCATCTTCTCGCTAGGTATATATTCTCTCCCAACTTGCATCGATGTCTAACAAGTACTCCGACTCTGGGTGCTCGATATTTGTACCATACACGGTCTCACAACCGTGACTGCGTACTGTTACAGCGCGTAAGTAGTTGTCCGACTTCCCCATTTGGACTTATTTCTGAGTCGCATTCAAGTTCGTGGGATGTCCATAGCGACTTCGCATCGACCAAATCAATGGCAAATAACCTACAAGTGTACTTCCAATATATGCCTACACATAATTAAACCGATTTTGCTCAGCTAGTTGAGTTGCCAGCAATATTTTTCTGAAGGCTTGCCAGCCAAGTAGACGCCAGTACATGTGAATATAGACGATGGTCGCCGTCCGTACGCGTGCCGTTGCAACTCACGGACAACCAACATCACCAACTCTAGCTGACGCGGGAATCAGTCCTTTCAAGGTACGTTTCGGACGTCATTACGCGTATTGTACTCAAAGATTCTGTAGATAGTTCCACAAATCGTCATTGCCTACAGGCCACAGAGGAAGATGACTGCGGTTCATTTATTGCCTGAGCTGCTGCTCGATTGGATATTCGGCGAAATAGAGAGCAGTTATACCCCTCCTCTATCTGTGTGGATCAAACCAGAGGATCATCGCGAAGTCAAACACTCACTTATGGAAGGATCTCAGTCATATGTGCAGGACGACTCTGTTCGGGCTACTCGACTCACTCGAGGGTTTACAGGCACCTTCTGCCGTCTTGCTAAAGTGTGCAAAGGGTGGCAACCCGTCGCAGAGCGGCGGTTATATCGCTCAATTACCATCGGTTCCACTCAACCTCGTCCAGCTGGGGTAGTCCTTACCCAGCTGCTCAGGACTTTACGACGCCGAGCTGACCTCGCACATCTAGTTGAAGAGCTACGTCTGCTCAAAGTTCGGGGCTCAAAGACTTCCCAACAATACGCTATTCAAGTTTGCATCATCTCCGCCTGCACACAGCTCTCATCCCTGACATTGGTTGACTTTGGAGGTGTGGAGAGTGTGATGAAGATGCTGCACGAGTCACTTGCTCGACTCACTCACCTCCGGTCTTTGGTTTTCGTACAACACATTCGCTGGGATGCGTATAAAGGCACACAATACGGGTTGTGTTCGGCGACGGATCTACTGCAGTGGATGTCTCGTTGGCACCATATACAGCACGTCGTTGTTCTCACCAATAAGCACCTGCCTTCCTCCTGGGACCATGTCGAGACTCTGACAGGCATACCACCAAATGGCGGAAAACATGGAAAGCGTCTTAGCAAGTTACTCCCGCGTAGCGCATTTCACGATCCGAAGGCGAAGAAGGGTTCGACGGTTGCCCCCAAGGATGACCAATCTACCGACGCAACCCAACAATTGCCTTCATTCCCTCATCTGCGCACATTCTCCCTTCTATACACAACTACTTCAGTTTTATCACTCCGATTTCTCAGAACCGTCGCTCCATCCCTGGAGACTCTTCGGGTCAACCTGGACTCTGCTCCTTCCGCAGGTCTGTACGACGCGCTCTCCGTTTGGGCACCGACATTGGAAACGTTGTTTCTCGAGTCGCAGATTACTGACGTTGAGAATCGCTTTGAAAACGAAGTCATCGTCATGGCTCGCCGATTGTCGGAACTGCGCTTCCTGCATGCCAGTTCGGTTTTTATCCCTCCACACACCCTCCCTTGTCTAGCTCGCCTGGAGACATTGGAATATATCGTCAATAGTCCGCCCCACCTTCAGGCTCTCATCGACGTCTTCCCCATGCTCCTTAGTCTGCGCCAATGCAAAGTGCTTTGTTCGGTTGCC
>JAXQGX010000211.1:0-17625 GCA_037040455.1 Irpex sp. P115-07
TGGCTGCGGGCCTACATGGCCTTTGCCACTGCTTCACCACAGGGCCAGCTCCGAGTCCGCCACTTCCGCCGCAGTGGTCTCACTGCCTGGCGTGTCTTTGGGATAGCATCCACTCTTCCTCTTCTACTCCAGATATCCCTGGCCTTGTTCTTTGCTGGCCTATGTGTTTTCACATTGGATGTGCACACCACTTTAGGCAAAACCACTCTGCCACTGGTAGGTGTGTGGGGATTGCTATTCCTTGTGGTCACTATCACTCCATCATTCACTGCACGCTGTCCATATACAACTCCAGCTCTTGCTGGCATTACATGTGTTGTCCGTACTCATGTGTATGCTCCTGTTGTGTGCATTATTGTGAAGCATATCCCACATGGTATTGTCTGGACACTGTATAGGATCTTTCATTGGATGTATAAACATACCAACATTTCTGTCCTGCAAAGTGCTTACTGGCTCTTTGATTATCTGGATGGCCAGCTCAGAGAATATGAGCCCCTCCTGCCAGAGGAACTAGACATGCAGAAGAATGTCCAGCATGACTTGAAGATCTTAGCCTCTGCAGATGCATTGCAGGCAGATGACCGCCTGCTCGGGACTACTATCAAAAGTGCCCTGGAGCAAAGTGATGCCAACTGGGTTCAGCTTGTGGAGTTTGCTGTGCAGATTGTTGGCAACCGTGTACCTGTGGTAGACAGTGAAACCAGCTTTGAGCACATTCTCAGTGCTTACAGGTCACTGTCGCCTAGCGTTAGGGAAGTTATTGACGAGATTTTACAATCTCATGTCAAGTCTAAAGCTGTCGAGGCTAGAGATGATTCTATTATACTTCCCTCAAACTGGAACACTTTGGCTCGCAGGACATTCTGTATTCTTGCTCAAGGAGACATGTCTGTTGTTGCACAAGACATTGGGGTGCTCAAAGAATTCCACCTTGCTCAAATGCTCTATCAAGCAGCAGGCTTTGGATACAAGCTTGATATCTTGGTACAAGTCACAGATTCATCATTACTGTGGCTTGTTATTTTATGTTTGCTTCAACATCATAAAGGCAGTGATGATATAGAAAAGAAACTCTGGATGCATGGCCTTAAACTTGAATTCTCTGCCCTCTGTTGTGTGCTAGGAGCTGTTTATACAGATAAACATGGTGAGTGCATCTCACATAACTTATTTTAGTTCACCCACTTAAATTTGACCTTCAGATATTCATCATTTGTCAAGTATGATTCACAGCATTGTGATCTATGACAGCAGTGACTTTCAGAACCTGAAAACCATAGAGATTCTGAAGCTCTCACTACTCTCTGTGAGAGTGATGTATGACAAGATCCATGACAATCGAGACAGTGGACCCAGATGGTCTTCTGTTGAAGCAGCACAATGGAAGCGCACCTTTATCTGGCTTGCTCACAGATTACGGGATTTTTGGCCATTCTTTAATCTATCACCAGATGAACTTGCAGCATTGAAAAAGCTTGCAAGATCTGGCTGGGGAGAAATCCCTGATCTAACAGAAGACTCCTCACAGGAAGCCTTGCCTCTTCCAGACTATTTCTACTTCATGCTTTGGCGGATAGCTGGGATAGCTGGGCAGGATTTGTCGCAGATCCCTAGCCGCCATCCTCAGCTGCTGCGAATTGCGCACATGTCACGGGATGAGCGAGATGCTATTTGGAGAAAAGGATATGACATGGCTACAGCATACCGGAGATACCCAAGAGTCCTGTATCCACCTGGAACTGAGGATGATGAAGTTCAAGGCATCAGGACAAGTTCACAACTCCAAGGTTCCCAAGATCCCACCACAAACGATTCTGGAGTTGGTGCAGATAAGCTTGGACTCTCTGGAGGATTACAGGCGGAGCTACCCACAGACATCTCTGTAGGTTTCATGTTATCACTTGTCTTGAAGAATTCTTATGACTCACAATGTATACCATATACAGAATGCATCACCTTCAGCCTCCAGACCTCCCTTGGAAGCTGAGGACAGAAGTGCAGACACAGCTGAACAATATCCCCGGACTGATTCAGAACCAGCTGGCAGCACACAGCCTGGACAAACACCATCTCCAATGTAAGTTTAGTTGTCTGAGAGCAGCAGAAGGTTGATTTGACTTTATTTGGTATAGGCATGAGACTATTCACAGTACAAAAGACACCATCCACTCACCCTGTGAGAGGTTGGATGATAGCCATGACGAAGATTGCACTAAGAAGGTACGTCAGCTGTTGAGAGAAGTCAGCTAATAAAGCACTCACCCCATACTCTCAATAGCTCCAACCAGCCGAAGGATCCATGGAACTTGCTGAAGGCCCAGATGACATTGCAGGCATGGCAGTGCACCAAGCTTCAGCGGAGGGTGAAGCTACTCCAAGCATTTCTGAAAGTTGTACTATGCCAGCAACTTTGCCTACCAGTGCCCATGATGAGATGGTGCGTGACAAATTGGTCTTTGACATACCATATAACTCACTAATATATCTTCCACAGATCTCAGCCGAGGCTCGAGATGACTTGCAGGTCACCGCAGATGGTACACGAGCCAACACAACATCAAACCATACAACACCCTCCCTTCGTGACAATACCATTGGCGAAGACGACTTGCAGCGCGCAGACGATATTGCCACTGTGGTGGAGAGCGCACACACTACTGTAGTGGGGCGTGAGGTACAAACTGTAACGCGTAACGCAGGGGGTCTCCGGTTTGCTATTTCGCTGGCGGGTAACGCGTAACGCGGCCAGTGAGAGCTAAGCGCTCCAGCTGGCCACAGTCGGGACAACCATTGTGAGTCCAAAACCTGCTCGTTTACCTTATTTTTGCGTTACGCTTTCAGTGCAGTCGTGTGTGAGTGGTTTATAACTTAAATCTTTCATTTTTCGTCTCGATTGTGTGGTTTGTAACCCGTAACGGGCGACCGGTTTGTTAGTTCCGAGGCAGCTCAGAGTGTAACGCGACCCCGACCGGTTTGTACCTCACGCCCCACTACAGTATCCTCAGGTATGCCCCTAATTTGATACATCAAAAGCAAACTGAAACAGAACTCACAGATCCAATGCCGAGCCGGACCCAGATCATCGTGCTCGCGCAGACATGGAGGTCGCTACCGGAGGAGAGGCGCAAAAGGCGAAGACGGAGGCGACTCGGGCGAGGGCTGTGGACTAGAAGATGTAAGAGTTGAGCATGGTACGAGGGAAAGAGCCCTACGCGTGTCGAGAATATGACATTGCGGACGATAGATGGTCTTTGTCTTAGTTATGGGTATTGTTTTGTGGTCTCTGAATGATCTTATGTAGCCATTTTGTGGGTTTATGCTGCTTCGTCCACGCAAGAAGTCGCTGCGTGATGATCGATTTCATGAGACGATCTGGGAGTCATTGAGGTATATTGGGTAAACAGGAAAAGATATATCGAGGAGTAATATACACGTCTATAAGCTACATGGATAGTCTGTCGGTAGAAGGAGCATTATACGAGAGATATCGCCACGACGCACATTAAAACTTCATTCATTTCAATCCCCCCCGCCTCTAACAACCTCACCGTAGACCTTCTCCATACTCCGAGCGCAGTTCGTTCGCGGCCCATCGTGCAATGAGCGTGCGGGTCTTCGTGTTCTAAGTGGGTCGGTCGACAGCGACAAGGATCCTCGACTCCGCCGAAAGTGATACAGAGAACGGCGCAGACGGATAGTCTTCAGAACACCTTGCGTTGTTTGAGGATAGAAGGCCCGTCAGTTTGCGCGGGTTAAGTTAAGCGTAGAATGGATCCTTGTGAGGGCGGGACGATTCACGAAGGAGAAGTGTTTGCAAGAAGCGAGTGGGGGGACAGAATCGAGAGCAGATAGACTTGCAGAGGAATGAAACGTGTAGCTTTCCCGACTTATGTCGCGGCGACGTACGAATGAACGGGGCCGGTAGTACGCGTACGCAGGGACGTTGAGTAATCGTCCGTCGAAGGGCGAGAACGTGTAGAAACACGTCAGGAGTCTTCGCAGTAGGAAGGTATCAGCATCGTGGATGGGTGGTCACAGCAAGACACGTCGAGTAGTCTTCCTTACCTACTTGGCAGGCAATACACGCGTCGCACCGTCGGTCACATCTTGACGACGTTGACCGGGGTCCTGTCGAGCGATCTGTCCAGATACCACAACCACCGAGACTTGATAACACACACATGGAAGGTCAACGTGAGCAACGAAGCCGCATGGAGAGTTTTACTTGTTGAAAGCGAGCAGAGACCTGATATGATGGAGCGTGCACAGCAGACGGACGAGAGACAGTCGTTTGTGCAAGACACTCCAAAGTGGACGGCGGGTGTGGCTGGGAGCTTTGCGGGAAGCGATTCAGGGCCGATCGCGAGAGGATGCTGAGTACGATGAGTAGTACCGCCAGCAGTATGGCACTGCACGATGAGTTGGTGACTGCAGAGCCTATAGGTATTGTGAGCGAGGTCGAGTCCAACGACTAGGTGATGGAGCGACGTACCATACACCTCACATGGTCTCCCGCACGAGACACTACCCTCCCTTCTCTTCGCTTGATCGCTCCATGGGTGAGAATACGTCGAGGTCGAACTGTCTGAGCAGCAAGTGAGGAGATGGTGGTCGTTGCGAGAGAAGACGCGTCCGTGGTGGCGTTTCCTCAACTGGGTCGAGCTCGGTCCGACCTCCGCTCACTCCTCTTCCTCGATCGACCACTACCTACCACTGCAGCTATCGTGTCGTACCTATCAAACAATTGTAGCTACGAATGTGTCGACTATTGGCCGACTGATTACTTCATTCTTCCTTCAACAGCTCTAGACCTCTGTCATACCTTCAAAGGCAAGCCGGCGAGTAGCACCTACTGTCTCCCTGCATCTCAGAAGCTCTAGCCTTTGCCTCGTTGACACGTAAATATTCATATATGCATACACCACTCTCGTCGATCGGTGTAGGCGTGCAGGCAGACACATACGAAGCTCGTCGTATCAAGAAGGCCCCCACAGTTTCAAGACGATCTCACCGTAGCGGGTCATCGAACACGGAGGAAGGAGCGATGTAGAAATGGCGAACCTATGGAGGCTGTCGGACAACGGTGAGTAACGACGTCACTGCATGCTCTCGCAATATACCGAATTTTGTGGTGTTCGTTATATCTCATGACAGAACCCCGACGTGAAGAACATGATCCTTCAAGAAATTCTCGTAGGCCTCATAGTACATACACACGGTACGTCTCTGCAAATCGCTCGACTCACTACGGGCCCTGAGTTACGTCGCCCTCCCTAGTACGTCCACCAAAAGAGGTATCTCAAACCGACATTCCTCTGCCTTTAACCGTCATCCTCTCGACACGCCACTTGGTCTCAGCACGCCTCTTCTTACCAGCGCTCCTCTAGGCCTCTTCCTCCCCCGTCGTTCGCAAGAGAGAGGTCTTTGCGGAACGTCCGGCGTCGTCAACAAGAACGCGAGCATGGGCGGGCACGTTGAAATCGACCACTAGAGGGCTTGCTCATGTGTGGTACGAAACAAGACACATACAGCTCGCGTACGTCGTATCACGTCATGGAGTGTCCATTCTTATGTTCTGACAGCGCAATTGAACCGTCCGTATCCACGCCTCCTAGTACCAGGTATTCCAGGACCTTCCAAGGGAACGGATCAGCCACGATAAAGGAGATCAGGGTGTCGCTTCGAGTGGAACGTTGGATTCTCGGTGAGGACACCACACTCTGTTCAAGAAATGGCGGTTTACGCTCTGCCCCCTGTACAGAGCTCTCCGCCGTCCACCGCGACGCCTGTCAGCCTTACCACGTCGCACTCCAGCTCCGTTCATCACCAACGTGCAACCCCTATCCGCTCCCTTCGATGTAACACGCGAAGCTTTTGAAAGACTTGTGGATTACCTTCAGACCAGATCCCACATCTACGTATCAAGTGCAATCGTCGTCGAAGGCTACATCTCGTGAGCGATGGAGCTCGAGGGCGGGAGTCTCAGCGTCCAATAGTCGTACTCGTTCGCATACAACCTCGAGTACTCCTCCGTGGTAACCAGTTTTATAACATGATATCATTTGTTATGTAATATACACTTCAAGTTGTTGCACTCAATCTCATAATTGTCCACCTTCGGGATTACGTTCTGCGGTGTTTCAGTACCGAGGACCCTCTATAGAACCTCGCGAAGACGGGACTTCCGTCCTCGTGCCACCCCACAGATTGGGCCATATGTCCTGAAATCTGCGGTGTCGAGCCCTTCATTGCTTCACACTAACGTGGACATGAGTGTCGATGACGACCAGGGAATGTGTATGCCGCGGCTAGCGAGGGCTGTGATGACGATAGCAGAACAATCGGTCGAGGGTACAATGAGGGAGAGCACCTCAAAGCTGGCAGCTCGACGACTCAAGATGCACGTCGGGTCATCATTACGAGCAAGCGACGTAAGGAAATGAGTGCTGGGTAAACTGCTGTCAGTACGATCTCGTAGTGTGACGTGTCGAACGACGAGTACTAACTGCTTGTGACCACGACTACGGCTCTTAGCTGGAAGAATGTGGGGACAACACGACATAGGCGCAATAAGATACCACCTCTCTGTACGAGCGAACGCTGGTCGTTAGTGACGAGTGCAAGCAGGTGAGATGTACGAGATAACTTACTGGCTCTTGAAGAAGCATCGTAGCCGCGTATAGGGGGACGTGGCCAGATCCTTCTCGCACAGTTGCAGGTACCAGCCAGTCGCCCAACGAGTAGCTTGCACAACCTACAAGAATAGAGCGCGACGTCGATCGAGACCGCAAAGTGCGACGTTGAATGGGGAGAGGGTGTTGGCGCATAGGTCTTGCAACCGACGCTAGACGGTGAAAGCATGACTGTCTACATTTTCACATGGTTCCATGCCCGAGAATAGCACGGAAATCGACTGCTTTATGTGCTTCAGCAAGATTCGTAAGGAATACGAGACGATAAGAAACGTACCCCGTAACATTAGCACACTGATAGGACGAGCTGTCATGATTTGGGCATTGTGTTGTGACTATATGCGTGTTTGCGTTCGCGTCGTCTAGGTCGTCGTGGCTAATCCTGCTGTTGAACCGAGAACGAAGTCAGAATCTCCAGAGAGGGCGGCGGCGTTCCTCGTGCCGCAAAAGCATTGTATTCGTGTCCGTGGAGAGGTCGTACAGAGACCTTGGAATGCATTACACCGGTAGAGAGTGCCTGGGCTCGAGCAGGGGTGAATTCGCATTGCACACACTGGTGTGAAAGTTCGCGACTAAGTCGTCCAGGTCACAGCCAGCGGGGAAGGGACGTGTGATCAAAGAGACAGTTGCAGACGGCGGATGGAGTGAGTGGAATCTTGCGACGGCTGGAGGCCAGGGTTGTGGAATCCGGAAGATGTTACACGGTACGGACAGGTACAAACGCATTGAGGGCGTTGACGGCTGTTTGATAAGCGGAAACCGCTACAAGAGGTCAATGGAAGGTCTCAGCGAAATAGGCGACGACGCACCAGCTAGAAATTCCTCTACAGTCTCCTCTCCCACATGGTCCTGTCTGCTACTCCCTCCTGTATACGGATCGAGACGATGCACCATACGTGCGTAAGAGTGGTTGTCGGCATCGATGGAGCGCACTGTAGTCAGAGTATTCTAGGGCCATGCTCAGCGAGTGAAGAGCATAGCGTATTGGTAGGCAAGTCTTGGTGCGTAGGCTGATTTGGTCACTCTGACCAAATAGCGGTCAGCTTGGGCAACGTAGTGTGTGGTTTTTGGCATGGCGGGAGGTCGTGTTATCAGGATATGCCTTGGAGAGGCAGTCTCAGCAGAGGCTATGAATGACTGGATGGTACGGCTGGATGACGGTAGCTGTTGCGAGCGTTGAGGAAGGAGCGTCGAGCTGCTATCAGAAGAGGAACGGTCAGTCGACGGCCGACTCGTCGGCGGTCACGGCACTCACACGTCATCTCAGCACAGATGCATTGCAGACTGGTCGAGCCTGCGTGAATGGGTCGTAGTCGATGGAGGTCGTGGTGGTGGTCAATGAGAGAGGACGTCGGACTCCGGACCGAGCGTTCACTGACATCCATCAGCTCGATCAACCGTTTCTCTGCTTACCACCATCGACCACTTTTGCTTACTACAGTCGACTGTACCTACAGTACTCCTGCGAGCTTCATTCTGGTGTCTGCTATGGGCCGAGTCCATCGAACACACAGTTATGCGTCTCCAACGCGCGTGAGCTGATGACATGCTCGAGATCGACGTACGTCCATCTCATCCTCTGAGTGAGAATTTGTCATGAGCACTAACGTCGACCGAAGACCGTTATGAGCAGCTGGGCTGTTTCATTGAGATGCGAACTCGAATCTGTGTATCTGTGTACGCATTCGTGACCGTGGTCTATGGAACAAGCTAAGAGAGCTCCCCAGCTTCTCGACACCCACGCTCTCTCGACCACTGGTCGCCTCATTCACCACACTCACCACGACTTGGGCTCGTCCTTCTCTCCTTCAATCATGTCGAAGTCACGACGGAGAGGGTGTATGCGAAGATGGGTGAGGTACGACACCAAAGAGAATAGTATAGTACGTTCATCAAATCGACGGCACTCGACGTTGAGGCTGACTTCGTTGCCTATCTCTAGCCAGTAATCCTCACATCCTGGCGACCATGACCACCATCCGTGTCAAATTTAGACAGCTACAAATCCAGCATGTTGCGCGTACCTCACACATCCCATCGTCGATGCGTCGGCGACTATTCTATACGTTCCGTTGAGGCTTGTATCCAATTATTCAAGCAATCGTCACTCAATCCCAGCGACGCGTAGGCCGTCAATGGACCATACCTCTCGTCGCAAGTTCCCGACGGAGACGACGGCCGCGAAAGCGAGTTGAAACGTTGCGACAGCCGCTGACGCGAGCTGAGACGTCGGAGACTTGGAGGTCTCAGCTCGTGTGGGAGGTTAGCGATGGGAAAAGCTGACCTGACTGCGGGTGCGTGGTACTCTGCTCAGTGGTTGAGATATCACACAAAGAACTAACAACCGATGGTCTCGAAGCGCGGCCGCTCTACAATCCCATAGGGCGGGAGACCGCAAACTCATATCCCTACTCCGGACACTGGTAACAGGACGACGCTAGCGTGACAAGATAAGTAGCCTTGGTACGTTTTCCATTCTGCTAGTGTTTCCAGTCAAAGGGAATCAAGGCATACCCAAGCTAACCGATTCTTGCCTTCGTCAACAGTCCATTCAGGTTCTTGCGGTTCGTGTTGCAGGTTCGACGGCACATGCCGCTCGCTACGCTTTCCGCAAGTCGATCCGGGTCCATTGATATCCAACAATCAAGATATATGCGAGCGTACGGCTGTCGCGCGGTTTTGAGCCTGAGTCCATCGACTCGTCTTAGCGAGTCCCCGGATTGACAATTGTCGAACACGGCGACGCGTCTCACCCCCTTTATCGTCGTTTTCTCAAGGCGGCCGCCGCAACACGCGTCGCAACGATAATTCCTATGCCGCTGCGTAAATCTGAGGGTCCCCTGTAGATATGACGAGTCGATGTCAGTATCTAAGATCAAGTAGGACAGCCGAGCTGCTCGCTCGCGCGGCGCATAGGTGTGTTGACTCAGACTCAGTAAAGTATCTCACAGCTGATACATATGTGCAGGTGTTGGGATGATTTGCATGTGATCTGCGTAGCTCAGTTCCGGGAATGCATGAACATCTACATAAATAATCCAAGCCTCTTGTCCAGTCAGATCAAGTACAAAGGTAACACGGAACATGGAATCAGATATCGGGTAACCAAACTTCAAAGCCATTCACTCTTCACAACACTTCCAAAACAATATTCTTGACACTCATAACCTCTACTCTGCAGACTCCACCACTGGCACCATGACCTACTCATCATTCCTATCAACCTCCTCATCTGTGAGGGCACTGCCTGCGCCATTATCGGTAGTGGATCTGTAAGTTCCATTCAGCTCAGAAGATATTTGTTGTAAACCAGTGACTTACCCTTGACTCAGATTCTGAACTCTCTCCCGTTTGTGTGTTGTCATGTGGTGCCACATGAACTGATGTTGTGGGTGCATCAGTTACAGTGGCCTCAACCTTGAGCTCATTGGCCGCTTCATTTGGAGCCTGCAGTAGTTATTAGAAGGTGTGAGAGGTAGGTCACATCACATACCCTAGAGATCTCATCCTGAGTGTGAACAGGTGCATTGGCTAGTGCATTGTGAGTACTGCTAACACTTGGTGCTGTTTCATGATTGGCCTGCAAGTAGAGTGCTTCTGCTATGTCCTCAACTGCATGGATATCCTGGGGAGCATGTGTCATTTTAATCACATTACGAGACAAATGAGTGTAAGTCATACCTTCATCTCTGCAATCCTTTGAATTACCAGGCTCATGCCGCCCCCAACTGCCAAGCCGACCAATCCATCTCTATTCCTGTCAATCTCCATAGTCTTGTTGTCTGAAGAGCCCTCCCAATCAGAGCCACCAACTCCAGCACTCGGTACTGAGATGTCTTTCCCCTTGTCATCAGAATCGAGTTCAACTTGAGTCTCCAAGTTCTTGCTCCATTGTCTTCTTTTCTTCAGCTCACGAAGGCGATACAGCTTGTCATCATCTTGTCTTGTGATAAACTTGCCAAGAGTTTCCACAAGGTCATCTGGAAACATAGTGTTGCCAGATTGGAATTTCTGTAGCCACTCATCATAGCTCCAATAGTATGTGTTTCCCAGTCCATGTTCAAAGGCCATAAGGTAAAGACAAGCTTTGGCCAGCTCTGAAGCTCTAACAGCTCGTTTATAATCTTCCTGAGCTGGTATGCTGTCTCGAGTTTCCTCTCTGCTCTGTTCAATTGGTTCACCAGAAGACAGAGACTGAATCTGGGAAATGATAGAAACAAACACATCCCTGCACTTCTCTACTCCTGCTGTCTTTGCTTCAAGGAGAAGTAGAAGATAGATTATGTGATAGCAAAGTTTGAGAGATTGAGTCAAATCTTGTGAGTATTTTGAGAGCTGTTCTGTGATGACTGAAGATAAAGGTTCCAAGTTGTGGGGCTCCAGTGGCTCTGAAAAGAATGAATTAGAGACAGATAAAATTGATTGATAAGTCTAGGAAGCTTGCCAGAAAGATTGTACTCTCGCAATGCTGCACACTCTATTATGTCCTGATCATATTTCTCTTTCCAAGCATTATCTGCAGACATCCAACAAGTGATCACCATATTGGCAAGCAGCCTGCTCTTTATAGCAAAGGCAATCAGCTGCCGGAAGCTCTGCTCAGCATTTTTTGACCGGCCATATTTGGTGTGAGTTCTAATCAATCGTGAACTACAGGCAAGAATAGCTCTCAGCCTCCCTGGTGAGTCTTGCAGGTCAAGATGTTCAGGTGCAGCTGTGACTACTGTGCATAGATATTGCACACATGCATCTTGAAACTCTTGTAGTGCATCCGCAGGCCAGATCCATAATTTCCAATCAAAGTCTCCATCAGGTCTTTGCTGCAGTTTGGCAAGCTCTGAGTGGATGGCTTCAAAGAATGAAGTGCCTCTCCAAAGAGAGGATTTTGGCTTTGCAAGCTTCCAAATCCTGATCAAAGCAGTGAGCAGTATTGTTCCATTTTGCCAAAGGTTCTTCTTCCCCCTTGATGTTGTGAGCAATAGAACATCCTTAATCATAGCATCAACCACTTCTACCTCAAAGCAGCTTCTGATAGATGATAGTGTGTCTGAGGAAAGTTTAGGCTCCTGTACAGAAGCAAAGACTGACAGCACAAGAGTTAATCCATATATTGAGGTAAATGGATACTGGTCTGATTGAGTTGCAGTGGTGAAGTCAGGTCTTCCAAATGAACATTGTATACCACTGACATGATCTGCAATGATATTGGACACAGCAGTTCTCGCCTGTGGCCTCAAAGAGTCCAGTGGAGCAAAGCCATCAAATGGCCACTCTGGCAGAACACGCTCAGCTGCAGGAAGCATTGGTAGTCGGTGGGAAAAGACTTCAAGGATGAATGTGACTATATCCTTGTAGGGAGGTTTGGGATGGATGTACTGCAGGGCCTCTCGGAATGTTGTCTCAAGCATATCATCATTGGCCTGGATGGCATCAACCGATTTGAGAATCTCAACATCAGATGAGACTGTCTTGACTAGCTCCTCCTCCTTTGGAATATTCTGGAATACTACCATTAATCCAATATAGTACCTGACATAGCAGAGATACCATGACTTCCAAGAGAAAAGTGGGGATGCAATGGACTGCCAGTCTTGCCACTGGGTAGGAACATTAAGGAGTGTAGATAGTAGCACATTGCAAACAGCTCCATGACAAGTGGACACCACTGTGTTCAAAGCACTAGTGGCTGCTGTGTACGCAGCTGAGAAAGGTTTGAATTGTCTTGCCAGCCACTCTGTGTATACATCACTCCAGCTTTCATGCTGTGTTTCATCATTCAAAACCCAATCTAAAAATTCATTAGGGTATTGAAGTCCTGCATTTGGCAAGTAGGTAATCTTGTAGAATACCACATCCCTCTGCAGTGCCACATGCTCAGCCAAACAAGACAGCTGATGATGAAAGTATGCTATGCCAGTCTTGAGCAGTGTGGTGCGGTATGGACAATGGGGGAAGATGGGAAGAGCAGTGGCACCAAAGAAGAATAGTGCCCAGCCAACCACTAGTGGGAAGGTAGTGTGCCCCACACTCTCATGCACAGAGGAAGTGAAGTAGCAGAGGCCAACAAAGAATAAGCCAAGCGAGAGCTGAAGTAAGAGGGGAAGACATGCCACAATCTCGTAGACCATCCATTTTCGAAGCTGAGGCTCACGGAAATGACGGATACGGAGACGAGCCTGTGGGGAGGGCACATTGACAGCAAGGAACTCCCTCAGCCACTGCTTGACCAGCATCCCAAAGGAGGCAGTCATGAGGCTAAGGATGAGGCTGGAGAACCAGAGGACATTGACTCGGATGTCCTCAGGGGAGGCTTGGAAGGGAGGAGGCATGGGAGGAGAAATGGTGGTAGCAATCAGCTTGCCATCTGTGAAGTTGTAGCTCATGGTTTGATTACCAATGCGCTCAAGCTGATAAGCCATCATGGCAGTGGGGGAGGGTTGGAGGTTGGGATAGGCAGCGACCAGGAAAGCGGACAGGACGGCAGAGAACAGACCAGCCTGGAGGCACAAGAGATCAGCGAAAAGAATGCAGCATGAGGTGGAGGTGTACTCACGAAGACCAGGAGGGTATCCATGTCATCCTTGCAGCTTTGGACCTTTTCTTCGTCAAACTCACGGACATCTTTCGACATGGCAGCCCAACCGGTGGACTGCCCGGGGTACGAGGTAACCTTCACCTCGGTCACCCCATCCTCGCCGGGAGGGATCTGACCTGAGGGCATACTCGGCTCGCAGGAACAACGTCGGCTCAGAAGTGCACAGTTGGCTCACGTGCAAGGTCGGCTCAAACGCGCACAGTCGGCTCAGGCGCGAAGTCGGCTCAAAATACACACTCGGCTCAGTGTGCGAAGTCGGCTCTGGCAACGGAATCCACGTAATGGCACAAAGGAGGAGACTCCTGATATCGGCTCTATGTCCAATGTCCACAAAGTCGGTTCTAATCCACGAACGAACACGCCGCTCTGTCGGCTCTACAGCGAGGAACGCAACCTTCGGCGCAGGCGGGGACGGGAGCTCAAGTACTCAACTCCTACGGACTCTGCTCCAGGGAAGGAATAGCGCAGTTCACGCTCGCGAGGGGGACTGCAGAAAGTGTTAGCAAGTCATCGCGTGTCGACTAACACTCGAGGGCACTCACCAGACGGTCCGCACTAACAATCGCTCGAGGTCGTACGTAGACAGACGACGACACGGCAGGTAGAGCGAACTCTCTAGGCGAAAATGATGGCGCGTGACGGGTTGATCAACGGGCAAGGCTTGCTGGCGAGGGCGATTGGTAGCTCGTCGAGCTGGGTATGGTGGTGGTTGCGGTTGAAGAGACGGTGGGAGACGACCTGCCACACCTACGTCGCATGCCTGTCATTTCCAAGTTTCGGCGCTTATAATCACGTCACACTGCCCCGCTGCCCACGTCGGTCCGCCACGCAGCCTCAGCTTCAAGCCTTAAGACTGTGGAGTCTCGTAAACAGGTACGCCAACTGTTCGTCACTTCAATATCCATTCAGAGTCGCCAGCCATTCATCTCTGGCAACACGCAGACAGGTGTACACGGCGGGACATACATATGAGACCTGGTATTTTACGACCACATTGGTACGCAATGTACAACCCGATTACCCAACGCGAGCTCACCGATACACCCCGAGCACCAGTAGTCGACCACCAGAGCTGGAGTGAGCATCGTGCGAATCCAAGATAGCGTCGAGCGATATGCCAGAGGTGCAGACGAATGTCCACGTAGTTCGTAGCTTTAGCCTTGCTTAGTGTACTGACGACCGTACAACTGGTAACCTGAGTCACACGGTCCCCACAAAACGCAGATGGTCCAGACTTGCAAATGACCATAGGTCCCCATCTTGAGCAAGAGTCCTCGGGAAGCCTTCCAACTCCAATGTGTTCTTCGCGTAAAGTCAGACCAGGCTAGAGACACGAGAAGCAACAGCCGAGCATGTGTAATAGAAAGCCAAGGACGGTGATGCATGACGGCGTGCCTTATGGCGAAGACGTCGGTGAGACGACAGTAGTTGTCGAACGTGGATGGTACAACGCAGTGAGCGTAAGTCGCGCAGTATGACACCAAGTGTCGTTGAGGTTGCGGTAGCGACCTAGAGCCCGGACAACCAGAAGCCAGGGTGCGAAGCAAAGCGTCGTCGGATAAGGACTTGAACTCGTAGCGGAGAAGCTGTTCACGAGCACAGGGTCCACGAGCGATCGTAGGGGGCTGATCCGACGTTGTATGCGTATCGAGCGTAGTGTTCGCATCTGATGTTCTCCAGTTCGTAAGGTGCGAACGTCCCTGCTTATGGGAATTGCGAGCGTGAGTGACAACGTCAAGCCTGTTACGCATCAAACTCACTTACTGGGTCCAGTCTCCGAGCAATACCCAAGGCCAGCGATATACGTCGTCGACGTCACTAAGTAGACAGACCCAGGCGCTGGCAGCTGTCTGGGTATCGCTGAACGATCGCGACGATGACTGACGTGTACACAAGCCATCGAGCGAAAGGAATCCGACGCTCGCTACCTACGGCGGACACCAGCAAAGACGACATTGCGTGCAGGCGATCTTTGCGTAGGCCATTTAGGAGGTCCAGTAGCTCGTCTCGGTTTCACAGGTATCGCCATAGCTAGCTGGCATGATAAGCATTAGCAGGAATACGGGATTCGAGAGTTTACAATACTGCTTACCTGAGATACCAAAGCCCGTGCCCACCCCTCTCATACATGCCCTCCGCTTCGCGCATTTAGACGTCACGTACACCAACATACACCAGGAAGCTGATCTTCCTGCTGCTCCACGACCGACGTGATGGAACTGATGCTATCGACGATACACCGATCTGCATGATCCTGCGCGAAGATGCAAGACTGTCTTGGATAACGGATCCTTCGTGAGAGATGTGTGTATCGCGAACCGCATATAAGCAGGAGTGTTGACTTCCAAGGCTCGAGTGACGCGGTGTTTTGCAACGTCCACCTTTTCGAGGAGCGAAGCCGAGATTTCGACATAGCACGAGTCGAGTCGACGGCGGCGGGAGTGGGGAATTGTACAGCTTGTCATGAGACAGGGTGCTGAGACGTGGATCGAATGAAGGCAGTTCCAAGAGAGTGCGTAGGCGTGAAAGTTGTTCGCGACGTTATGTGCCATCCACAAGGGCTTGTTCCTATCTAAACAGAGGCAGAATTGTATGCCTCGGCATGCGGAATAGTCCATGTCCAGGGAACCGCTACGGAATGAGACAAGGAGCAGGCGGCCAAGTCAGAGACATACACGGCAGCCGGACAGATGAATTACTCACCAGACGTGTACAATAAGCCCCAACGCACATCGCAGTTCGTCCATACCCTTAACTCCACGTAATGTTCCCAGAACGACAAAAGATGGCCCAGGGAACGACTCCCAAATGACTCGTAGGGATGGAAGAGGGCTGGCGTACTAGATGATGGGGTATAAATGGCGGGGACGAGGACATAATGCGTGACAAGGAGCCGGTTAATTGATCGGTGGGTGGTAAGGAAGAGGCTTATGAGACCGCGTAGGGGGAGAACCAAGGGGTCGATGGAGAGGACGGTATCATACAGGTGAGTTGAAGGAGATCGGCGTGGTTGGTTATGGTTTCGTGGCCTCATACATACATGGCAAAGGCAGTATTCGCGAGACTTTGAACGATGGGGGTAAAACGGTCGCGAGTGGGAACGAACGGAGCGAATGGCTGATGTAGGCGTCGGCGGGTTACTGGGTCAAGAGGAGACTCCTCCCAGGCTCTGGAGAGAAGGTGAGCATCGCAAAAGATTACGACGTCGAATTTTCACGCACGTTTGATCTCCTAGACGACACAAACTTTTCCTCCAAACGGTGCGATATCTTCGCCAGCATTCTAACCGCATTCACGGGGGCTCATGGCATCTAAAAGCAGCGTCAGAACTGTGATAAGGACGGCGTGCAGAAGGCCTGAAGAGGAAGTAGGCGTCGCAATGTACGAACAACTTACTAAAATAACCCGATAATGACATCTCCGTTCGTTCTCTCAGTCGAGATACGCATGACAGCTGAGCACATCGATGAGATAGTGAGCAGTGCATAGTTGGCAAACATACCACCTACCGCGTCAGAGATGTCAGTGACGAGCATATCGTATGTTTGTGTGGCATGGTTCCCGAAAAGATGCTGCGAAACGGGCCCACGGTGTCCAAGGCTTTGGTGTCGAGCTTCAAGTTACTGGACAGTTCGTTCGCAATTGACTACAGTAGTGCTTGACCTTCCTACGAATGAGCAAGATCGGTGGCGAATGTCGAGCCATGGATGCCACGCCAACGAAATGTACGCAGTGATTGGGATGGCACAGCTGAATAAGAGGATTGCGATGAGGTGGTGGTTGCGGTGATAGAGCATCAGACGCTCATGGTCTCTCCTCTCAAGCACAACGTGACGTCACTCTCTTGCAGCCTCGTTGCTGTATGCATACCAGCGGTAAACCTATCCAAAGCTCGCGCGCCCTTTGCGAATGTCTCAGAGGAAACCCGCCGGGGTGGACCATGACCATCGAATCGGTACGTATGTATCTTACGTCCTCACACGCTCGGCACCCCAGTCGACTTCGACGTTTGCGAGATAGAGAGAAAGCATCATATTCAAGGCATAGTAACCATAATTATGCCCGTGTTATCGAGAACTATGGCATACTCCTATAGTCGTTACGCCCACACCTCACGGGTTGCCTTCCTTCAACACCAGTCCCGGTCCCTTTGTTCACTACTCACTCGTCAGCAACGACCACAACAGCCTTCGCCTTGTTCGTGCCCCTCTGAACGGCCTCTATAGCATGCCCCGCCTTCTCCAAACCAATGAACCTTTCCTCGGTGTACTTGATCGTTCCGTCCTTGATCAACTTCGGGACCTCTGTGTAGAAATCGGCAAAGTACTTGTCCGC
>JAXQGX010000212.1:0-20417 GCA_037040455.1 Irpex sp. P115-07
TATGATACAGAACAGAGGCACCATGAATGTGGGCGCACCACGAATCAGCCACTGTGGCTTGGCTGGGCAGGCACGCAATATATATACGCTCGACATGGGTCGCTGGAGAGTCACCTAACTGCCACGCCCCGTTAACGACTTTCTGCACTCGTCCTTCCCTTGTCTATCTCTCCCTCTCTATCACACTTTCAACGAACTAATCTAATACCATGAACGTTACGAAAGCTCTTCGTCAGTCCCATATCACCCGCCGCATGATTCAAGGCGCAGCCGGCCGCTATGTACATGGCGAGAACCCATTGCACACCAGAAATATCATTACACTCAAGGACCACATCGTAAGTCTCTGTTCGCAGTTACTTACTCGACCACGGTGCCCACCAATCTTCGCAGTTCTTTGAGAAGGCCACCGCAACAGGTGCTGGTCGCCACGGCACCGTCGAATCGTTCGGTGACGCCCCGCTCAAGCTGAACATGGCCATGCCCAAGGCTGCCGGTGGAAAGGGCGATGGTCAGAATCCCGAGCAGCTATTTGCATTGGGTTACTCTGGTACGTTCTGCGCGTGCTTCTCGCAACTTCTCAGAGAACTCACTATATATGCAGCATGCTTCCTCGGCGCTCTCCAACTCCAGGCATCACGCGCGGGCAAGAAGGAGGCCGCAGAGGTGGCCAAGGTGTCTGCAAAGGTCTTCCTTGGACACCCTGAAGACGCCAATGTCGACGGCTTTGGTATAAGGGTGGAGATTATCGTCGAGAACTTTGACGACGACGCGGTGATTGCGGCAGCACATGAGGTGAGCAGCGAGTTACTTATGTCTACACTCCCACTTGTCTGACGTCCTACACAGTTCTGCCCATACAGCCGCGCACTTACACATGGCGTAGACCTCAAGGTCATCAAGGCCTAGATATGTACACCATATATACCCCCTTTGCTTTCGAACAGTGCTGTACTGTACTCATGACATAAATCGCAATGTATTCTTGTGTAACCCTCTTGTTTCGCATGAGTCCACTCGATCAAGATACCATTCCGTGATTAGCGAGTACTTAGAAATCAGAACGAGTCGACGCTTCGATGTGTATGTAATGACCATAACCACATGAAGCCGGGTGAACAGAACAGAGCTCGTCCGAGTCGGCTGCTGTGAATTCGAAAGTCATGGTCACGGTGGAGAGTGCACGTCGGACGTTGCCGATCGAAGCACCGTCGCTCGAAAAGGCATGTCACGCAGTTCCCCTATATCGAGGTCGGATTCGGGACTTCTTCACCTCTTCACATAACGGGGAACGTGACATGTCCAAAACCGCGAAAAGTCGAACCAGGCCGTCTTCGACCTTCCTCTCCCCGTCTCTCCTTCCACACCCGGATACCCCTCCATCTCTCCCTCCCCCTCGCGTCGCATCTTGTGTCTGGCTCTCCGAGTCAAACCACTGCGAAGATGCTGATAACACGCCTATGCGCGTGGCTTCTCATGATGACCTTCCCCGCGTACTTCACCACCACCTTCATCATGTACCATCGCCCCCAAATCTCCCTAGCGTTCCCCTCACGCCCTTCCATCTGCTCTCCCTCCACCGAGTACTACGAATCGCTCGCCCAACTCCTCAACATGTCCATGCAGTCTCCCTTCTCCTCCCGCGTCGACGACGATATGGACGACGGGCTTCCTTATGACTCGGAGTGGCGCAGGGCTATGGCAAAGAAACTGTACAAGGGGACGGAGAGCGCGACGGGCGAGGGTAGCGCGGGGAGTGTGTATGTGTTGAGGAAGCATCAGCTCGTGGAGCCCAAAGCGGCGTTGGAGCCAGAACTACTTTCCAACGAGACGGATATCGAGACACTTGAGGGACAATGGGACGACTGGTACTACAGTGATTTCATTGCTCTGATTCATGGAAAGAGAAAACCGTGAGTGATATCTCGTTGCCGTACGCGAGTGTCCCGCTGATCTTGGCCTTGAATTGTGGTACAAAACAGACGACAGATGGAAGGAAACACTTGGTACGCGATTCTCCTCGAAGTAGGCCAGTTCGTACTCGTCCTGGCGGTGGTAGCTGCGTTCGTCCTCGGCACATCAGAAATCATAGGCAGGAACCTCGAATCGGATGAAGCCCCTCCGAAATGGAAAGTACAATTTGTTCGAACTGGTGGCGACGGCGGGCAGGATCACCCAGATCCTATGAACGTGGTCCCTCAGAACGCTCCTCCAATGTTGCTTCCACCCACCGCGGAGCATGGCCCCCCGAGTTACGCTCAATCCGTCCGACCGTTCCCACCTCTCAACCCTCAAGCCGCGCCCGAGCTCCCCTGGCGAGTAAAGGAGAAAGCAAAGGCGAAGGGCAAGGGCAAGGAGAAGGCGAAGGAAAAGGAGAAACGGACGAGAGCGATGACGGCAGAGGCCGAGCAGCAGAGTGAGTACATTACTCTTGTCGTGAAGGTTAGTATTCTCATGGTAAACCTGGTTCAGAGCGTCGTGACGCACACCAAGCGAAACACTTCAGAGGCGTCCTCGACGACATCAAGGAGAAGAAGGCTGCGAAGCAGCGCGGGGAGTTTGGGAATCGGTACATACCGTTGGCTGGTTCCGACGGCGAGCCTGAGGTCGTCCTTGATTGATTCACGCGGAACGGCATGCGCTTTTGTGGTCTGGTACCCGGCAACGTTTAGGACTTCAGACATTTCTATCTGTGGTTGATTAGCTATAATTGCCGTTATTGGGTTGTTGTCTCTGTGGATTTGTATCGTTAGTATTCTGTGGTTTGGAACTTGGAATTTATATTACGCACCTTTGTCATACTATACTGTCATGTCTGTCGCAATGACGATTTCTGTCCGCGTTGGCCATCGTCTCGTAGTGCAAGGCACCAGTGCGGCGCGTCTGTCAAGTAAACTGGACGGTATCACTGCGGTTGATCCATAAAACATGGCATTCCAGACGAAGAGCCAGAAACGTTGTACACGAAAGCGATAAACGACGAGACAAACAGAAACAGAAGAACGCAACGACAATAAGGGCGTACGGAGAACCAGGACACGATACAAGTAAACTTATCAGAGCAGCTTTGCTTCGCGTTTCGCTTGTTGGACTTGGGCAAGCCTCGTACTGCGTGGAGTAACGGTGTTGCTCTGCGCTCCTTTCTTGGTACCGCTCGTGCCCTGTGTGGCGGGCGTGATTCCTGCTTGGGACATAGATATGCGTGTTTCGTCGGAGGCGAAACCAGGTATTCGGAGATTGTGATTACGTTCTATGTAAAAAAAGAGCAAGGTAAATGTCATGTCTGTCAGAGTAGAATGTGTGCTTGTAGTGATGGCATATACGATGTGGGAGGCAAGAAGGTGAGGCGTACCGAGATGCAGTTGGAGGTCTCGAACTTCAAGAGTGTCGCCTCCTCGGTGTTTTGCGAGTCGGCACGCAAAGTTCGTGACAGAGTCGATGAACTCATCTGCGATGTCCAGAAGCAGCTGTTACAGACGGATGGGAATTACAATAGGGCATCAAGAGAAGAGTTACGGACTCACATCCTCCACTTCAGGCTCTATTCTCACGTTCGGGTCTATACTTGCTACAAGGTCTTGGATGGATCGTCTCATGCTTTGATCTCCTGGAGAGTTCTTTCGTCGCGTACGCGTTTCTTCAAAGGTGTATGGTGAAGAGTCATCTGAACTTCTCGGAATTTGTGCAGGCGTCGCTAAAATAGCGGGTATATACTCCCCAGGTAAGAGATTATATGCAGAGCAGGATATGAAGACTGCGCACCTGCGACACGACCAGCCACATTTCCTCCTGTTAGAGTTGGTCGTCCTTGCTGCGAAGCTGGCCACGCCGAGGCGGTGTTTGTAGACGTTGAAGCAGAAGTATCCGGGGTTGGCGTAGCCAAGGTCTCGCTGATGGGGTATGTTGTGTTCACGTTCGTCGGGTTTGAGCTGAGTAACATGGTAGGACCCTGCGTAGGCTGCGGGAGTGGTTGCTGACCCTATACACCGCGTAGAGTTGGCACCTGCAATGAGCACTCGCTCCACAAAACACGAAACGTAGAGCATGACTAAGACCCACGCGAAAGTGCTTACCTGCTGTTGTGAGGCCTTATGTCTGTCCGCATATTCTTTCAACTGTAATAGAGCCCCGGCCGAGTGGCATCATGCTGAGATCGTGTCCCTTCAATGCATACAACACTTTAGGAACCGTACCTGCGCGATCTGACTCTGGTTCAGTTTACCCTGCTTTGCAAGTTCACCGAGATGGCTCATGTTCTGCAGGAGCAGCTGCGCGATCCTCTCGCCGGACAGGTCATCGCCCGTCTGTGCTTTGAAGACTTGTCCTAATGCTTGGATTATGTTACTATTGTTTTGGCCATTTGGAGCGGTACTCGCTGAGGGAGCAGGAGTTTGTGAGCCAGAAGCGGTGGGCGTGCTCATGACTGTAACGAACGAAGCTGAAGGTGGCCGCCGCTACAGATGCTGAGCAGATGCATGGGTTGAAGCGATCTTGATTGGTAAATTTGTCTAGCGTTTAAGGGTCGGTGGCGTAGTTGGTTATCGCATCTGTCTAACACACAGAAGGTCCTCAGTTCGAACCTGGGCCGACTCATTTTTGGATCTTCATGGTTTTTCATCCTTTCAAGTTGGAAGTCCACTTTTCCTTTCTTCATCGCCTATCATCGGTCTACCATCATGAGCTGGAACGCACACAACTGCTCTCCAGCCGTGAAGGTTATCCCCTTAAGTTGCTTTATTCACCTACCTCCTCTGCAAAGGTCCTGCGGATGTGTCGTGCGACGTGCATGCTGCTGACCGACAACAGCTCTAACGTCTACCGCAACGGTATAGGCTGAACTAGTCGACGTCATACAGATAACGAATACTTCTTCAGCTTTAGCACACGTCGTTACAAGCTCCAGAGACGTTGACATGACGGCGACTGAAGAACACTGAGGTGAGTTGCAGCTACGACTTCCCACTGGACTAAAGTTAATATGGATCCGGTACGTACCGGGTATGCTCGCGAAGCGACATTCTCAGTCAGTCGGGCGTGTCAATATTAATAAAGCAGCGTGAACGTTAATCACGGGCGAGTATCTACAACCCAGTGCAGCATTCTCCCGACATGTAATGCACGGAGTCTTGAACATTTGTGCAGTGATCATGACAGAAACGCCGCAGCATGCCTTCTTGGACAAGCCTGTCTACAACGATGATATTCTCTTATCTTCCAACACTTAGTGAAATGCTCCGAATTCGATTTCTGACATCTGAGACAGCAAGAGTGAGGGCCAGTACATAATGAAGGAAGCTAGCTGGGTTGAAGGCAAAGGGACCACTAACCCCGCTGAGTTACTACGGAGACTTGAGGGAGCAGCCGTCAAAGCGGCGAGATACGATCTCTGAAACGAGCTCCTAGCTTTGTATTAGACTTGGAACAACTAATATAGCAGAGTAACACTACCAGTTACATAATTACAGTATCCTAACACAGACCAAGTACAATGTACAGTTGAGTATTCGAAGAGAGCACTGGCAGGAATCGAACCGGCAGCCTTGTCGTCGCAGGCATTGAAACTGGAGCGCGGCTGAGTTTGAATAGTTTCTATGGCTGGGTTCACTCGCTTTCTTGTGAGTGTGAGTGCTCACTCAAGAGCTGTTTTTTCTCCTGGGTAGTAGGACGATAGAATAGGGACGTAGTAAGGCTAGGATTACCTTAGCTTTTACTCAAAATTGTAAAGTTGGTGTGCTTGCAAAAATCAGTTTGTGTTTGTAGTTGTATAAGCGCCCGAATACAGAACCGGTGAAAGGGATAAGAACAGATGGTAACAAATTGCTTATCGCAATGTAGTCCGATCAATTTCCCACACTTTGGGGACATGAACGTCACATCTCGCGACGCCCAAAACGCCAGCCCGCACAATAAAACGACTCTTCATTCTTCAGAGATCGTAACTGTTGTTTGCTTGATCGATTGAGAACATACTAAGGTACACATATTGTCAGCGGTGGACACTGAAAACGGCAGGCATGATGAGGGGCTTGAAGAGGCTATTTATTCAAAGGCATGATAACTTATAAGTATACGCAGTTACAGCAAGCCAGCAATGTGTAACTATAGACGTGAGTGTATGCTTACTGAGTAAGTACGTACTTACTACTGAGAGGGCCGCCGGCCGTGACGGCGCGACACTGTACGTCACAGGATGACACGACGTTACGCGAGGTCACGAAAAGGCAAAAAGGCAGAATAAAACAAAGACAGAACGGAGATAAAAATACAAAAAAATAGCGTACAAAAGGTAAGACATAGAGGAGCGTTTTGAGATTCAAAAACTACAGAAAAGTGCGAGTTTGGGCAGCTTTTTGACGCGGTAAAGAAGAAACGACGATTTTGCGAACGGGGTGTTTGGTCTTATTTGTTCTTCCCGAACGACAGGCGGACGGGCCCTATTACTCCGTGTTATTAACCATGTCCCCCCAAGCTTCAATTTTTTTCTTACCGTTGCTCAATCGCTTCACTTTTACTTACGATGCCAAGTCAGGGTGTCCATTCCTTTCTTATCTTTACTTACCTAGCTTACTAAGTACTTAGTGCTTACTTATTTGACTCGACAGTCGTGCCGTCCCCTCCCCCGCAGGATCTCTGCCTTCCCTGGCTATTTATCTTTCTGTGTGTACCCTATGATGTCATTTATTTGCACCCTGTGTCCGTTCTATCGTGCCCCGGTGGAGACTTCGCGAACCAGTCTTTTGTTCTGCTGCGGTATTACCGTAAGTATCGGCCTCCGCTCTTACTGAACTCAAATCTCAGAGTGTACTGTGATCCGCTTTCCTCTTGCAGTCGTTGATCCTTGCACCCTAGCTCACCTGGACCACCCGGAGCGTAGCGAGGGCCACTCTTGTCTCGTGTTAATCAAGTATGCTCGCTTCGCTCGCAATAATTGTACAGATAGCTGAATGACTATTTCCAAGCTCAGCCGATAAGCCTGATGCTGCAGTCGTTCTATCCAAGGTCAGTCCCTTCCATCTATGCCGCACAACTTACACTGGCCAAGACTCGCCGCTAGTACTCGCCACGAAATGTGACGACCTTTAGTCTTCAGACTCTTCCCCGGCCTCCAGTCTACACGAGACCTCTCTCATCCTCTTCTATCCTCCCTCGCCTGTCTCGCCCTCTGTGTCTGGCACGTCCTAACGAACCTCCGAACAACTCGACCGTCTGTTCTCCCTTCCTCACCGCGGCATAAAACCGCTCCGCCACTTTCCTACGCTTCCGTACCCGTTCCAACTCTTCGCGAATCTTCTTCTGTCTCTCGTTGGCCGCGTTTAGCACTGTCAAGGAATCTGTAAGATCTTTACGGGCCTCATTTGCGTAGTGAACTAGGCGACCGATCTCTTGGAGGAGGAACTTTGCTCGGGCCTCGGTGGGGCGCACACTGGTCGTTGTCGATGTTGGAGTTGGGGGATAGGACGGGATAGGAACCGATGTCTTGTCAGGAAGATCTAGAAGGTATAACGCAGGCCATGGCAGCGTTGGTGGTGAAGAGCATTGGTCCTGACGTAGTCTCACTGGACGGCCAGACATTGCATGACTGGGTCCGGCTGGGGGTAGATGGTCTACTATGACGTCCCTAGAGGATCCTGAAGAAGTGGTCGTGCTACATCGCCGTTTTGTGGCTCGTTCTGCCTCTGGAGCCTGATCATTTGGCGTCAGCGGTCTCTTCAAGCTCAGCCGCACGCTACTTAAGCTTCGAGGTGGTGTTCTCTCCTTCGGTTTCTCCAGAATGTCAGCCTGGTCTGGGATCTCGAACCAGGGCGCAGGTGTCCCTCTTCTAGGTGATGGACTAGACTCCCTATACTTGTCGTATATCGTGGAACTGGGGCTGCTGTGCAGAAAGCCCCTCTCCCATCCACGTACTGGTTTCGGTTGGCGGATTTCCAGCAGATCCTGAGTCCCGCCCGCCATCATGGGCCAAGTGCTTCTCTCGGTGGTCTTAGTTCCCGTTGCCAATCCTGCAGTCCATGCTGCCGTCCTCGCTCGCTTCCTGGAGTGTGTTTCTTCGTCTCCGTCTCTGTCTTCCCTACCCTGCCCAGTAACGACCGTCGCACTGGAAGATGGTAATCTATCTGGATAGAAGTTCCTCAAAGCTTTCATGGAAGACGCTCTTTCTTGGTCAAACCTTGACGGACCCGCTCGTTTGGCCGGAATACGAGGAATAGCAGATGGGTCTTCTTGGTGAGGTGTTTCCTTGGGATGCGCAGCATGAGCTGCCAGCGACAGTCGCGTAGCCCCAGGATCTCTGGTCTTATGAGAGGTGTAACTGTCCAAGGGCATGTCAGTCTGTATCAACTTCCGTGGATGAGGCGTCGGCACTCTGAAGAACAGCCCCAAATCTCTCGGTATGCCCCTCAGTGACTTTGTCTGTGCGCGCATGGCCGGTGCAATATTTGTGTCTAGGGAAAACCTTACACGCCTTCTGTCTGGGGTCTCATAGTAGGGCTCCGCTCGCTTCCTCTTCTTGCTACGGGGCCGACGCATGGGTGTTTCGTGTTGAAATCCGCTTCGGGGCACCTGTGCCTGCGACTGTCGAACGATAGCAAAGAAATCATGGCCTTCGCGAGCCGATGTTCCTGGTATCCTTGGTGGACTGCTCTTGTGACGGTTGGACCAAGGCTTCGGGCTGTTGAGCGCGGCTCTGCTCACGCCCTTGCCTTTGACTTCCAACATCACCCTTTGCGTCACTGCTTCCTGTCGTCGACAGTACGCTTCTGGGTCGATTCTTGCTAGATCCTCGCCTTCACGTTCGATCTTTTCTCGTGGAACTTGTCCTGCGGTTCCTGCAAGTTATCTCCTGATTCAGTAGGCTGTTCAGGAGCAACGCCGATGTGTCATGCGTACCCGTCGACGTTGCAGCGAAGCTATTCTGCTTTTTGCCCCTAACGCCCATCTGTCCTGCTGGTGCAGACCTATCGTCACTGCTAGCTGAGACCGGTTGAAGCAATCCGATTATTCTGGTCACTGGCTGCGCATCTGAGTTCGCGGGACGTATGGTATCATCAGTGCATTCAACTGCATCCGACACCTCTCGGCGTTGAGTTGAAGATTGGCTTTCATTTTGAGCAAGCTCTAACACTGGAAATAGACATAGGTATCCATCAGAAGCTTTTCACAAGGCGGAAGCCAGGTGAGATCTACAATTTTTTTCCCTCTCGTTGTCCTCACTTCTTGAGTTGCCAGTATGCTGATGCTTCTTCGATTGTTTCTTCCTTTCTTCTGGTAACTGCGCCAACTTCCTCCTCTGTGTAGATATTAGACTTCTGCTGTCGCCGTCAACTTCATAGCTTCCTTTGAACACAACTGCCAGAGGACGGCGCTCACCTCGGGGCCACTCCAGCAACACCCAGTTTCATCAATGTCAAGGTCTTCTTGAGGTTCATATTTGGAGACGTTTTTATGTGACAACCTGCAAAGCGATAGTTTATGGTAATACAGGAAGGAGGCCGCGAAGGGGAGGAGTCGAAGGATGGTCGTACGCGGCCTGAAGAGGATGGCGCGGCCTTATATTTGGCAGTGTCCATTGAGAATCTTTGTGAGTGCGCCACTCGCTACGTCGTAACACGCTTTTGGGCACTAACATGGCCAGTGGCTGTTCTCTTTGTATGTAGGCCACAATTTGGGCGCCTATCATAGCTTATCGTCAGTCGACGTTGTTCTATGTGGCGTCGGCGCTGAAGGCTACGGTACGTGTTTTCGCCTCTTTGCTGCGCAGCTTATGAGTATAACAACGAATATAGGTCCAATATAACACAGAAATTGGATGCTGTACAGTACAATGCGCTCGGGCCTTGTGTTGTGTGCTCCGCGGTGTCGCACCGGTGCTGCATCGTCGCCGTGGCTATGGTTCTTCCTCTCCTTAGCGACTAATTCGGTCTACAACGTCGACTTGTGAGTGTGGCGATAAGAATGGCTCGTACATATATAGAGGGAGTCTGGTAGGAAACCCTTCTCCACCACCTCGCACACTAGTACCGTTATTTACTGACATGAGCTCTCAAGCAGTCCTTCAAAGCCCTCTCTCCTCAGTAAGGATCGGATCGTTTACTTATTGGCGCGGTCTGAAAAATAACTTGTTATAGGCAGACATTTGTCCTCCAGAGATTCTCACCATTATTTTCGAATATTTCCTAGGTCCTGATTGTCGGGGCGACGTCGATCCAGCGCGAAGCTGTTTGAGAGCTTGTGCCCTCGTCAGGTCAAGTTGGACAGGCCCAGCTCAGCGCATCTTGCATCGCACTGTAACAATCACTCCCAGCAGCTACAAGTCGAGGCTCAAGGTTTTCCGCTATTCCAGCATACGTGACTTCCCGCAAGAGGTACACGTCTCACAGCTAGACGCCTGGGATAGCACCATTTGGTTCGAATCACCAACCATCCGTAGATTTGCTGCGAGTTGTGGCGCACAGATCAAACAGATGAGTATACACAACGTCAGGTTTAGCAGTTTCAGACGTTTCTCAGTCTTCGTCTCCTTGTTTACATCGCTCGACGAACTCAACATATCGCGATGGTCTCTCAAGACTTGGAAGGTTGACGTCCTCTGTAGACTCCACATGAATCCTCGATCTGCCTCTGCTTGCCCTCCCGCTCCAAGATCTCTGCGAACCCTACGGCTACACGACGAGGATGACTTAGATGGCATAGTGGCATTCGCGGAGTGGCTCAAGCACCCTACTCTTCGGGACAAACGGCGCGATGTAGAACTGGATATCAACAGAGACGAAAACGAGAGAAGCCGTACAATTCGTGAAGTTCTTGAGAGTTTTGGCTCTAAGCTTACCAAGCTAACCTCGCCAATGGAGTGTGACATTTTACCATACGCAGGTAAATACCACCTGCATACGCCCTATTCAGGATGAAAGGCTAATGGCGCTGCTCCAAGCCGTAGATCCTGACTACCTCTACCCTCATGATTACTCGCACAATACCCAACTGAAGTGCCTGGAATTGTACTCATACAATTGCGGTTTTCCTCGAAGAGTGGCCCTGGGTCTCAGTACACTACAACGGCCGCTGATCGAAACGATCGCACTCGGTTTATCTCCCGCGCCTGGCACATTCACATTTGCCGATCTTGAAGAGCAGCTCCATGCTATCTTTGCTCAACTATCACGCATGGACAAGCTTCACACCGCTAAGATATGGATTCGCCGCGACATGATGACTGACTTTCTTGGGTATCAATGGTACCATGGCTCTCCTACCGACAGTGTTGTTCAGAAAATTTCTGCTATGCGTAAGCGTGGGCTTGTCGTTGAATTTACTGTGATCATACCTTATCACGGATTAGTTCTCTCGGTGAGCTGTGGGATATTTATTCGCGAACGTCAATTGACAGCTTGCGATCATCTAGCTTGAAGACTTTTACGACAGGGCTATCACAGCACACGCGAATCGTACGTCTATGCTTCCCGCCTCAAAGCGCAAGCTTGGTAAGTCTGGAACTCTATCCTCCGTCAATGTATCTCACTCCTACGCCTTCCTTTCTAAGGCTACGAACACGGTTTCTCTCCCTCCCTCCACCCAATCATCAGCGCAGAGAGAAAACACTTCCGTGTCTGATCGCAAGTAACCTTCCAATGGATCACCTCTCCGTGGTACTGGCCCTTTCTTGTCCTCATTGTATACTACCTTATGCCACCTTGTAATACCCTCTCGCTTGAACCCCATCCGCTCGGCCGCCTTCGTAGAGGCGACATGACCCTTGGTGGCACCCCACTCTACACGTCTCAACCCCAATCCGGGAGTGGGTGTCGCAGTAGGCAGCTCAAGACAATACTTGAGAAGCAAGCCGACGGCATGCGAGGTGACATAGGTACGTTGGAATGCGGGGAAGGTGCGTACGCTACCGACCTCCGCGCTGAGGTTCTCAGGTGAGACATTCGCGAGGGCAATGAACCCTGCTAAGCTACCCGCCCATGAGGGGTGTGAAGGGTCCGGACGGCCTTTGTCTATGATGGCGAGTCCTAAGATCGAGGGGTTGGCACGGGTTGTCTCGAGGAGGTACAACATTTCTCCCAGCGAAGATGGCGGTTTGCTCGAGTACCACACATTAAGATCCCGATGCTGAATGGTTTGTTCGAGGTAAATCTTCGCGTAGAGTCGTGGAATGAACGGCACGAGTTTGACTTTATCGGATTCGAGTGCTGTGAAGTCTACGGGAAAACAGAAGTTGATGTCGTAGGGATCTGGTCCGAAGTTGGCATACGTGGAGAGATCTTCTACAACGGGCGGCTTGTAAGAGTTGACAAAGGCCATAGCGGATGGTTGTGCTTTTCGATTGAGATGTATTGGAGCACGTCGTCTTGTCTTCTTATATATCAGGAGCTGATTTCGTATGACTCGACTCGTATCGGCACCGTCATATGTCGCGTGGTCACAAAGATTGCCCAAGAACCTCTAACGATGAACTGATGTTAGCGTAGCTACTAGCTACTCAAAGTGAACACTCACGACAGTCATCACGCCTCAAAGTGGCAACCTTCAAATCTGCTTACCAAGCTGTGAGACCGTGAGAGGCTGACGTCAATCAGCTGCAGGTAGAAATGTGGAGTATACATGCGCAGTGACTTCGAACAAATTCGCAAGATAATATACGCATAAGTAGTACCTGATATCGATATACTGTTGCCCATGTGTCGCATGCTATGGCGAGTATTCAGGAGGTGATCTTGGAATTCGTGGTCAATTATGTCAGGAGAGCTTTGACGATAGTCAAGGACAGATATCCTAAGCAATGATAGCAGAATCACGTTTCCGGTGTTCCATATAACTTAAACATACCTGTACTAATACAACAAGGGATTGGGAATAGTGATACATCACGATCTTTTGACGATCAATCCTGCCTCCTCAAGGATTGCTTGCAACTCCCCCTTCTCATCCAATTCCTGTATAGTATCAGATCCGCCGATAGAAGCACCCTTGTGACCGAAGCCAAAATGGTCAGTATAGTCCACAAATGTGGAGTAGATCCACATACCTGTAGTACGACGTTGGGGACTGTCCCACGACCTGTGAGCCGCTTGAGGATAGCTTGGATGATTGGTCCGTCAGAGCGTAGATCCAACTCGATGACGGTTGGAGGTGGAGAGAGCCCGTAAGTATTAAGCAATGCCTTTGCCCGCTTCGAGTATCTGTTGAGATGGGCTCAAGTAATGATACTATCAAGGAGAATGGAGAGTGCTTACGGGCAATAAGACTTGCTGAACACTATCAAAGGATGCGTCCCTCTGAGGACTTTGGTATGGCTCAGCCAGTTGTCATCTCCATCTGGAGCGTATACTCTCAGGTCTACCGGCTCATTGCCGTTGACTTCAACCTCCCCCAAGCCAACGACATTAATCTTGCCAGCGTCTTCGTTAAATCTCCGCTCAGGGTATGCAGTGACGAAATGCAGTAGGCCATGGATCTCTTGCACGCGCGGTCTTCCTGCTTCAATAAGATCGTTGGCCTTGGCATCAGCAACGACTCGAGCTGGAGATGAAGAAGACGAAAGACCAATATCTTTGAGGTATGAAGGCAGGGACCAGGATGTGGATAATGAATCCGTCTGGGTAGCCAGGTAGCACAGCGTGCCAAACGCAAGGAGTATCACAGACCAAATAACGCGACGGCGCCGATATGGAGATCCTGCCATATTGTGGGCGGTTTTGTACGAGGACGAAGTGTAAATTGCACTGAGAGGAGAACGTCGTCGTTGTCGTCCAGTAACAACAGAGCGTGCGAAGTGAACTGATGCGGTACAAGTGGTTAGCTCGCAGGCGTCTAACGCCACAAAGGTTGTTATGCCCAAATGAAGTAGCCATCGGTGGCCGCGAACTTTGATAGTAGAACGAGCAAAAGTAACGATATGCGTTAGTTCGATTTGTGAATAATGGTACAGATGTTGTTAAAATACATAGCATGTTCCATAATAAATTATTGTTGTGAAAGACGCGAGGTGTGGGTATATAGAATCAGGACAAAGAGCAACTTGAAACGCCTTCAATTACCCGACTTCATGGGTGTAGGAGCCACGCCCGCAGCTACTTCCTCAACCAATGAAATAACATCACCAGCGCACCCAAAGGAGAGAGTAAAGCCAGAGCCTCCTTGACCATAGGAGTGAATAATCTGGCTGAGTGAGCCGTCGTCCTTCCTGCGCAGCTCCCGCTCTACACGAACATTCTCCCCTCGAACTGGTCGAAGACCTTGAACCAGAGGCGAGACTGGATCAAGCTCTGCTTTAGACAGACCAGGAACAAAGCGATTGCATCTTGCGCGCATCCTCTTGATCTCGGGACTCTCGAGCGTCAGATCGAGCTTGCCCTCGTTAGGTTGAGCGATACCTAGATGGAAACGATAATAAGGACCAACTCCTCGGAATGATAGAAAGAATATGCTTACCCCCGAGGATAAGTGTCCTATCATTTCTAGGTACAATGAAGACAATTCCTCCATCGTCGTCGCGCTTGTCGTAGTCGTGAGCAACTACGAGTGCCTCGGTGACAAGAGGGAACCTCGTCCCGTCATTGACGACACGGATGAGGGCACCTCGAAGTGGGTAAACAGTCTTATCTGAGGCAAGCTCCCACCCTCCAAGACCAGTGGCGTTGAGGATGAACTGCGCGTCGAACGTTTCGAGGAGCTTGTCTTCTTGACTCAGCAGGTCGCCACTGATTCGCTGGGTGATGAGTTTTCCGCCCTTGGATGAGACAAGGTTTTGAAGCCACATCATGTACGCGTCGGTGTCGACGACAGGGGACTCGTGCTTGTAAGCATCGATAACGCCCGCTTCCTTGCTGATGGCATGTCGATCTACCAAAGACGCGTTGCGCTCAAAGCCATGTATCTTGAGATTGACGATGAGACAAGTATTCCCTAGGATGAATTAAGATAGATCTCACCTTTGCCTCTTCAATCTCCAGCATTTTCTCGTATTCTTCGGCATTTTGTTCAATTGGCTTGTCGAAAAAGAAGTTGGCAGTCCTCATACGGATGCCGTGGCCAGCAGCACCATCGGCAGGAAGAATTTTGCGGAGCTGGTCGAAGGCACGATATGAAGTCATGCACCATCCCTTCGACAAACGCAGAGACACAAGATCTGTGTGCCGACCGCAGACAGCAGGTGGCCATTCCCAACTATACAACACTATTGAGTATGTGGCTTTCACAATATCAGATATTCACTCACAGCGCTCCCGCGATCTGGGATGTTATGCGGTCTTCCAGTGACGCCCATCGTTCGGACACGACGGTTACTGAGTATCCGGCGTCAAGTAGAGCCCAGGCGTTCTGCATATCCCTTGTCAGTGGCTGTATGATCGTTCAGGGTCACAACTATTACTTACAGTCAATCCGGTAACGCCACCACCAATAATGAGCACACGTTTATCGGTGTGCTTGAGTCGGTTCGGGCTCTCTCCTTGGTGGAGAACGAGCTCTCCGTTCTGCTTGGCGAGGTAGATACTTGGAGCACAAGATAAAAGTGTGGCCATTGCGATTGAGTTTTGTCGAAGCGTGTGAGTGCTGCGAAATACGAGAGACGAGGGGAGAGATCGGTTGTTGAAGATGGACAGTCGTTGGGAAATCAGGTTTTATACAGAGATGAGCTTCAAACCGGAGTAGAGCCTGAAGAGCACAACGATACACACCTGGCAGATCATGAGAGTGACGCACACTCGGGAATAGTGTATGCTCTATCCATCTATCCGAGTTGTAGACGGATTGAGACCTAGCACAACATCGGAGCTGTCAAACCTCTGTGCGTCATACAGCAACCAGCCTCGAGTGACGTCCGAAGGTAGGGACATGAGCCTCAAAAAGGTAGGGGTAGACGAGCCATGGGGCACGTCGATGGATTCTGTCAGTTGACGCGCGATGAAGCATCGGAGGTTTAGCAATAACCTTGCTGAAGCTTAAGCAATGCTGTGTCCATGACCTCCAGACATTGCGTGCCTACTGTCAACGGATGAGATAAGAACGAAACCGTGCGACACTACAATACAAACTCACGGCTTTAATGCTGCTGTAGGCTGCTAGGAATAGAAAGTCACAGACGCCGGGGACTGGAGTACTACGACTGTTACTTGCGATTGCGTCTAAAGCCTAATCATGTCGCAAGCATTGAGGGGCGGAGACTAGGAAACGACCATGAGACTGGTCTTCCATTTCTCTATGACTTTGGCTGAGACATGGTTGAGCTGTTGTACTACACTCCTGCCGTTAGCTCTTTGGCCGGATATTACTTCATGAGCGACTGAGAAGATACGGTGGCGGGAAGAAGGACGGATTCAACGTACCTTCATCTTCCGTATGATGACAATGGATGTGCAATCTTTCCGTTCGTTTGCGGATTCACGACGTGAATCAATTTCGATATGTAATACAAGATGGGCCAGACTGATCATGCAGATGCGAAATTGATGGTCGTGTACGAGCAGTACGAAATCATGGTAGTCCGGTCGGAGATTATTGTAAGCAGACATCAATAGCAGTGCACACTTCGATGCTTGATGGATCTGTATATGGGAACGTCAGTAAAGCAGGAATCAGTGATACACGTGGACACGGCTCTCACCTGCCTGGCGGATAATGGCCACCAAATCCCCGGATGTGCTGACTTGCTGACGCTCACAGGCTACGTCAAGTCATCGCCACCAAATTCCGGTCAATGGCTGTCAGACACACCCAAGGCTCTCAACCTATGACGATAGTTTAGCTTACGGCACGCAGTGGTGGTTTACTTACAGTAACCAGTTAACAAGACGTTGTATATCTCAAGGGAGCGTGGTTATAGTGGCATTGGGATTCGGCGTTCACGGATGTCCACAATGAGGTGTTTGACGCTCTGTAGTCCCCTAGTCATCGAAATCCGTACCAAATGCATTTACGTCGGTGATATCTGATGCGTAGAGGGAGAGGAGAAGGATCTCGCACTGGTTAAGCGGCCAGCTATGTTTTCATGGACTTTCGTACAAACAGATGAAGTTGATCGTCGGAAAGGCTGAAGGAGGGGAACAAGTAGCACATAGAGCACACTCGATATATATAACATCTGTTTGGTACCACTCAGTCAGCAAGGATCCACTGATCATGAGAGCAGCTTACCAGAGACTTTACGCATTGCGCAGATATGATGTAAGCGTAGGTCATTCGCGCATCAGCTTCGTCAGAAAAGGCAACCCAGAGTAAGTGTTCTTTTATTCGGAGAAGCGCATATCACGACCCCTGGGAAGGGAGCTTATGCATACTCTCGTTGGGCTCCACAACGTAATAAAGCTACCCGAGCTACACGTGAGAGTGACTGCCACCCGTGGCCCTGCCCTGCATCTCCCAACGCTGTAGGGTGCAGGCAAACCAGCAATTCGCTGAGCAAGCTCCTTTGCGCTGATAAAGCATCTTCTCGTGACTTGCTAACCGAGGAATGTACACGTAGTGATGTCTGGAGCATATCGAGCTGCTGAAGGACAATGTAGAGCTTCGCGCAGAGGACCCGTTATGCAAAGTGTATGCCGGCGTCGTGGAAGGCAGATAGTAGCCTATTGATAGTCAGTATATAAGGCAGCTATCCAAGTAAGTCGAGGAAACCTACTTCAATAGCTCGTCCACACCCATCTTCGCAGCTCTTTGATCCATAAATCCAGTGTCAGTAAGAACTTCATCTACTTTACTCTTAATATCGAAATCATCTTCAATCATCTGTGACATTTCGAGTCAGCAAAAACATAGGAATCGTAAATATGGCGGATACGCACGACATTGTTGGTGGAAGCCCAGGTCTTCCAATTACTTTCAAGCATTTCCAGAACCCCTTTCGCCTGGAAGTTAGCATGGATCGTCTTGTTTCTTCGACTGAAGATGATTCGTCCCAAGCCGTCGAACTCCCCAAACTCGACCGGTGGAGGCGGATCAAGAGGCACCAGGCGAATGACACTACTCTCGACCTTCGGTGGCGGACGGAAGTTGTTTTTACCGACATGCATTACCAGGTCCACTTTAGCGTATAGTTGAACGTTGGCCGATAGTCGAGACCATAGTTCAGTACTCGGCTTTGCAACCAGCCGCATAGCGAATTCTCGTTGAAACATGAGAATTGCTGTGCGGAAGAGGGGGCGATGTGAAAGAAGGCGGAAGATGAGCGGTGAGGATATTTGATAGGGAGTGTTCGAGATGCAGACGTCGAAGTATGGCAGAGTAGCTTTGACAAAGTCTCCTATCATGATGTCGAGCTTCCGTTGTTCAGGTCTAGAGCAGCACAGGAACACCCACAGTCAACGACTGTATCCGATAGCTTATTGGAGGTTCGTGGAACTCACTTTCCCTGCACGCGCTTCGTCAACTCCGCCGCCATTCGAGGGTCCATCTCGACCGCTGTTACATGCTTTGCCTTTTCCAGGATCCTCACAGTAAGGTTTCCTGTACCTGGACCAACTTCAAGCACTTTATCCGTAGGTCGTAGATTAGCCTTGAGTACGGTCGTCAATCCTGTCAGTTCTATTCCCGCTTACAGACAGACCCACCTTCTCGACGATCCTATACGCTCAACAAGCCTTAGTCAACAGGTTTATGCACTGATAGAGGCAAAGCGTACGTGTCTGCTGTCTGTGGATTTTTCAGGATATGCTGTCCGAAACGCTCTGTATTGAAGATTGGATTGCGAGCAGCGGCGGAGGTCGAGGCTTCACCAGATCCTGAGGATTTGGACTTGGACGACGGCTGGTGGGCACGCGAGAAGCGATCTGTAGTTGCTCTAGGCATGTTTAAAGTATGATCTTCAACGTATGATGGTAGATATTGAGCTGCGTGTGTTATTGAGAAGGTGGTGGTAGGGACGAAGGAGTAATAAGACGAAAAAGTCAATTGCAAAACATGACAGGTCTTGATGCGCCCAGCGCCTGCACTCGATCAAATTGATCCGCAAAATCGATGAATTTAGCAAGTGTGTAAGTAACGATACAATATGGCTAGGAATAAATATCCAACCAGATACCGTGAAAGAATAGTGATGTATGTAAAGTTCAAAATAGATTCTACTCTATGCAGATGCCGCAGCCAAAGCGCGCTCAGACTTGATAGGCGTTGGCTCAAGGCCAGCCTTAGCCTCCTCAATCAAGCCCAACACGTCTCCTGCACAGCCGAAGGAGAGGGTGAACCCAGAGCCGCCCTGTCCGTAAGAGTGGACGATATGGCTGAGAGATCCGTCCGCCTTCTTCCTCAGCTCACGCTCGACCCTTACGTTCTCACCGCGCACGGGACGCAGGCCCTGAACGACCGGCTCTGCATCGAGCTGAGCGTCCGCGAGTCCAGGCACGAACTTGTTGCAGCGAATGCGCATGCGGCGCATCTCGGGGCTGTCGATGGTCAGGTCAAGGTTGCCCTCGTTGGCCTGGGCGATACCTGTATAGACAACTGTTAATAACTATCCATATTGAGTGACGTGGAAAGAACTTACCACCAAGAATGAGTGTCTGGTCGTTCCTAGGCACGATGAAGACAATGCCTCCGTCGTCGTCGCGCTTGCTGTAGTCGTTGGCAACTACGAGGGCCTCAGTGACCTTCGGGAATTTCGAACCGTCGTTGACGACTCGGATGAGCGCCCCACGAAGAGGGTAGACGGTTTTATCAGCGGCTGCCTCGAAGGCTCCGAGACCCGTCGCATTAATGATGTACCGAGCGTCGTAAGCAGCGAGGAGCTCATCCTCGTGCTCGAGCAAGTCACCAGAGATACGCTCAGTGACGAGCTTACCGCCCTTGGCGGCTACGAGGTTACGCAGCCAGAACATGTAGGCGTCAGTGTCGATGACGGGAGAGATGTGCTTGTAAGCGTCGACGATGCCTGCTTCTTGACTGACGGCCTTTTTGGTGGCTAGGAGACGGTCGCGCTCGAATCCTGGGATCTGTCGAAGAAGGCCTTTGTTAACGGCCGAAGAACCCTAGTTTAACTCGTGGTCCGATCACAAACCTTAGCTTCTTCTATCTCCTTCATCTTTTCGAGCTCCTCATCATTCGTCTCAAGTGGCTTGTCGAAGAAGAAGTTCGCGGTACGTAACCGGATACCATGACCCGACTGTCCATCGGCCGGAAGAACCTCCTGGAGATGTTGGAAAGCGCGGTAGGAAGTCTGACACCAAGTTTTGGAGAGACGCAGTGAGATGACGTCGGTGTGTCTGCCGCAAACAGCTGGAGGCCACTCCCACCTAGGAATTGGAACTGTGGTAAGTACATGCTTGTTGTACTAAAGGGGCGTGTACGTACAGAGCACCGGCGATTTGAGAGGTGATGCGGTTCTCGAGTGAGGCCCAACGATCAGAAACGACGGTCACTGAGTAGCCAGCGTCGAGTAGTGCCCACGCGTTCTACATGATAAGGTTAGCATAGCTCTGTGAGGG
>JAXQGX010000213.1:0-22040 GCA_037040455.1 Irpex sp. P115-07
AACCAGGCTCGGCAGTCGCCAGTCTCAGCAATCTAGCCAACAACAGCAACCACTCTTTGCCAGGATCCAATGGCTCCCTATCGTCCGGGAGATCAAACTCGAATTCGTCTATAGGGAGTGCAGCAGCGCAGCGGGGATACGCGCCTCCAGATAGGGCATCCCCTGCACCTCCCATTGTGGTCGTCAGTCCCGAGCAGGAGCCCATCGAGAGAACCTCACTCGGGGATGGGCCTAACACTCCGCCCAGGTCAAGCACGCTCAATCGTCTCCGTACAGGGCCCAAGGACACTATCCCTATCGTAGGAAAGCCTCCTCGGAAGCAGCGCAGCAGCAGGTTTGTCGTTACAGAAAAGGTCGAGATCGAGAAGCTTCCGCCTTTCCTGGGTGTGTACAACCCTAAACTCAAAGAATTTACGTCTTATTTACGTCCCTCCAGAGACAGCACCGAATGAACGACCACAGCTCTTCATTAGGAAGCTGCATCAATGCTCTGTTCTATTTGACTTCAATGATGCCAATGCCGAGCTGAAAGGAAAGCAAATCAAGACACAAACTTTACATGAAATGCTCGAGTACATTACCACGCAACGTAACGTTATTACAGACAACATATACCCTGAGGTCGTCAAGATGGTATGTCGTTTTCCGTTGTGAAGGCGACAAGTCGCTGATGGGAATTTACGCGTGCAATTCCCATAGTTCGCAACGAACCTCTTCCGAGCAATACCCCCGCCCACCAATCCTCAAGGTGACGCCTATGATCCCGAAGAAGACGAGCCAGTCCTCGAGTTGGCGTGGCCACATCTCAAGATGGTGTACGAATTCTTCCTGCGTTTTGTCGAGAGTCCAGACTTCAACACCAACCTCGCCAAACGTTACATTGACCAAACCTTCGTCCTCAACCTCCTCGAACTCTTCGACTCCGAGGATCCTCGAGAACGCGACTTCCTCAAGACGACACTTCACAGAATCTACGGAAAGTTCCTCAACCTCCGTGCACCGATCCGACGTAGCATCAACAACGTCTTCTTCCATTTCGTCTACGAGACGGAGAGGCATAATGGCATCGCGGAACTGCTGGAGATACTCGGTTCGATCATCAACGGCTTCGCACTTCCATTGAAGGAGGAGCACAAGACCTTCCTGATGCGGGTTCTCCTTCCTCTGCATAAGGTCAAGAGCTTGTCCATGTACCACCCACAGCTAGCGTATTGCGTGGTGCAGTTCTTGGAGAAGGATGCGGCGCTAGCGGAGGAGGTTGTGCTTGGTCTATTGAAGTTCTGGCCAAAGGTCAACTCGCCGAAGGAAGTCATGTTCCTAAGCGAGATGGAGGAGGTCCTGGACGTCATTGATCCCGCCGAATTCCAGAAGATCCAAGTCCCGCTGTTCCAGCAGCTCGCCAGGTGCATCAACAGCCAGCACTTCCAGGTCGCGGAACGGGCGCTCCTGTACTGGAACAACGAGTACATCGTCAACCTCATGAGCGACAACCTGGGTGTGATTCTTCCGATCGTGTTCCCAGCTCTGTACACAAATTCCAGACAACACTGGAACCGGTGGGTCCCATCGCATATAATCTCCTCGCTGTCGCTAACAGGGTTTTAGCACAATACACGCCATGGTATACAATGCGTTGAAGTTGTTCATGGAGATTAACCCAGATTTATTCGACGACGCCATGCAACAATACAAGCAACAGAAACTGGAGTGAGTATTCCTCGCTTCATCTACCCTCGATTTGTATTGACATGATGTCAAGCGAGCATCAACATGCCGTTGAGCGATACGAACAGTGGAATAAGTTGCGGGCCCTGGCAGCGGAGCATGCCCACGGGAAGCTTCCTGAAGGCTTCGAGAAAGACGTGCCAACTCCGCCGCCACCCCCGGTGGATGAGAACGAGATCCTTGACTTGTCTATTGATCTCAACGCAGTCTCCATCGATGCAGAAATACCTCTGAACGAGCTCGAGGACAACGGGATAGAGAGGGTACCGATGGCAGATCCGGGGATGGACGTGAGTCGTAACGGCTATGTATACCCCCAGGACGTCTGAATGAAAAGCTTGTGAGCAGCGACCGTTTCCACAAGTAGGCGGTTTAGAGCACTCTCCAGGTGGCACGAACTTGCATTCGCGGCGAAAAAGTGCTCTACCAGGTGCGGACGCTTTTCGACGTTGGTTTCACCGCGTTGCTGACCGCATGCACGGACATTCTGGTTCATCAGTCGATCCTACCGTCTTGCGAGATTTGCAAGCGCATCGAAGTCTCGAGGATGATGTGCTTCAATCCGGTGTGCCGCAGGACGGACCGTGAGCGCATGTCTTCGATGGACGTTTGTTTTACTACTTTGTCTCAGTTCACTCAGTCTTTTCCTCTCAGTCTGTGACTGTGTATTTGAGATACATATAGCGATGCCATGTGTGTTCCGATGTTACCCTGTTTTCGTGGATCAATACTCTCTCTCTCTCTCTCCGTATGGTACAGTTTCTGCAGCATAGCCTATACATTTCGTTTTCGCTGATACATACACGCCGCCGTGCTACTGTGTTTATGCATGAGTTTTCTCGAACGATATAGTGATGAGTTATTCCGGGACAAAAAGTACATAGTGAGCGACCTAGATTGTGTTTAGGCTGGTATTCCTAACGGTACATGTGTTTAGATTTTGAAAGATATAGCTAGTCTTCAGGTGCGATGGCCTCCAACTTCTTGATGCAGTCAAAAATTTCAGATAAAGCAAGCATACCAAAGCTATGGGCCCCAAAGAAGTGGGCCCGACGGAAGATGAGACTGATACCGTACGCTACCCAAGCGCGTCGCAAGGCTAGCTTTGTGTGCGCCTCGAAGTCCTCTTCCTCGGTCGGGTCAGGCCCCACGGTGAGTCTCGCCGTGCGGTCGAAGAGGTTTGTTGTCTGCTCTCGGAGCTTTGCAATCTGCTCCTTGCGCTTCTTCTGGTCCGTGCACTTTGCGACTATCGTGCCCACAAGAGCTTCCTCCTCCGTCAACATGGCCGTGCGAGCGGTTGACAGCGTGTGGGATACGCATATAGTGCGCAATTCGTACGCAAAGTCCTGGAAGACCGCCCATATCTCGCGGATTTGAGTTATGGAATGTTTCCATACGTCGATGAACGGTGAGACCGCAGTGCGAACCGCAAGGATGACCTCTCCTCCTGGTTGCTTACTGCTGTAGAGCTTGTTGTCCCGGAACATGCTTATCACTCGTTCCATCTCGACATTGTGCTTCTGAGTACTGGGATAGACGTGTGGCATACGAGGTTCCGGAAGTCTGATTTCGCGGAACAGTTTCCCAAGCCAACGCTGACTCTCGTAGTACAACGTCGTGTTGTCGTTGGCCGTTAGCTCCGGGCAGCTCCAATCTGGCTTGGCTTGAGACTTGTTTCGAGGAATACGATCGACAGGGACTGGCATGCCTGTCTTCGGATAGTCGACTGCATCACTGTGGAGGGCGGCGAGGGCGAGGCAGTCGGGGTCGTGAATACCCTTGTCACTTGCATCGGCTCTAGCCAGCCACGCCGATGCAATAAGCCCGATGCTCTAGAATGAGGTCAGATCCTTGTAACTCGACAGAAATCGAACGGGCACATACATCGGAATACAGGTATGATGTAACGAAGTCCGCGATGTCTGCGCGTGTACTAGGGCGATCGAGAAGTAGTCGCTGAGCAGGGTCGTAGTTGGCAGGCGTGAAGGTTTGTGTAGGTAGCATCGCAGGGTGACTGCAGATGACGAATTCGTCGCCTATCGCGAACAACACAGTATTCAGAATACTAACTACTAGAATGTATATGAGAATACGCACCATCGAGGTCTCCACCTGCTAAGTAAGATGCCGGAGGTCGTTTACCTAAATATGCGTTCGAAAAACGTGCGGTGAGCAATGATTACACAAAGCTTGGTATTTAATCTCACCTCGAATAGGGAAGACTACAGTGTTCGGAAGAGGCTCTATTGCCAACGGAGAGTCGGGAGGTGGTTTACCGATGGCTCTCCAAACTTGTATGTCGCCGGGGGCGATGACTGGAGAACGGAACACCATGACGGGCCCTTCGAGATAAAGAGGCTCACTTCCGTCATTACTTGTGATGCAAGCATAGACTTCTCCCGGGTGGAGGAAGCCAGAAATATCGGCAACACCAGGCAAGGTCCATCCATTAGGCACCGGAATGCGGGCCTTGTATTTCAGTTCACGAAGGACGTGGTGGGCGGCGAACTCGGTGAGTTGCTTGAAAAGATCGTTCTCCCGGATACTGACGCCAAGCTTGTACAAACTCAAGAAGACCGACGTGATCTTGAAGGATGTGCCGAGTCCGTGGCCCTCGAATAACTTCGCTGCATCCTGCAAGTTCGTCGTCGCTCGTCGTGTCTGATCGACAACGGCGCCCTGGAGTCTCTCGAGGATTTTGTACCCTCCGAAGATCTTGAGGTCCTCGAGCATCATAACGAGAGGTCGATTGAGGTAGAACTTTCCGGGAGACGTGAATGCTGCCACAATCTCTACTTGCATTGAGGCCTGCGCATCGAACTTGACCATGGACTGCCTCAGGCAGATTTGCTCTCCGTTCAAGCGATAGTCCACGCTAAGCATGCCCTTCGATCCACGACAGCGGATCTGAAAGGCTGGCGGATACTCAATGTGCTTGTTCCGCGCATGCCGACGACTGACGGCCTGCAGCTCTTTCCATGCCTTCTGTGCGAATTCGCGAGACATGGTTCCAATACCTTCGGTGAACGATCTACCGCGTCTGTCGAGGATGTCGGGGATAATGGGGATCTCCTCTACGTCTCCTATCGTTACAGCTGCCTCAGTAGCAGTGAACGCCTGAGAGATTCGCGCTCCGTATCTTGCAGGACAGTAGATGAGCTGTGGATCGTACTCGACGCTGTTGAATACACCAATGCTGTTGATGATCGTATCGGGGTTGATGGTAATCGTCCGACCGTAGCTCTTCATGGTGAACGGCTTCATGAACCACACAGCATGTTGTTTCAAGGACGACTGAGTGTATGCAAGAAATTCGAAGTGGCGGCCAGCGATGTCGAGACCGTTCTTGAGGATACCACCAAAACGATCATGGATGAAGGCACGATCGTCGCGATCGCGGTTCAGACGATAGAGATACCCGTTGTCGTCGTTGAAACAAACGCGAATGAAGTTCGAGGTGTAGTCCGCGTACTGGCGTGTGACGCGATTGTTCTTCTCTGGGAAAGGACCGTCGAGAACGAGCTTGGTAGGCGTAACGGCTACATGAAGACACATGAAGGTGTCAGCTTGGACACCCCGGGTCTCCTCCTCCATAGCTGCGTTGCGGTAATCGAAGTTCTTTCTGCATTCCAGCCATAGCTCACGAACGTAAGCAGACGATGTTGGTGCAGCAGCGCCTCGCTGCCTGCCTGGATCCACGCTGTGACTTTGGATAGCGAGGCGACGGATGAATAGCGCTGTATACTGAGGTCCGTGACGGCGCAGCATCAGCTCAATGTGAGGGCGAAGGGTCAAGACTTCCGAAAAGTCCATGAGATGGTTGCAGATGAGTGCCTCAATCTGGAAAGCTACTTCGAAGTCTGTGATAGAGCTCACAAACTTGGCGTATGCTTCCTGGTAGGAGGGTGAGAAGAGCCCGAGGCGCACTGTTGGAGGCACCGCGTCGCTCAACTTCAGGTGCGCCGTGTGCTCGGCTATCCATGTGAGATGAGCGCCTGCGTTCCGCGACGAGAACAGAAATCGAACAGCTAGAGAAGTGAACTGGGAGGACGTCGAGTGCTCTGTGCCCAGGTTGCTGAACCGATGGCGTTTTTCGCCAGAGACAGTACGAGACACCAGCGGGCGCTCGCCATACACCGGAAAACCACCGGGTGCAGCGATTTCGGCCTCGAATGTCGGAGGGTAGTTAAGTGACAAAAAGAGTGCCTGACGCTGGGATTCATCGTCGACACCGAGAGCGGCCCACACAATCTGCGCGCTGTGTATGGCCACAGTACGGAGCATATTCAGCTCGTCGACGTACGCCATACGAAACTCCCGCTTGTCGAGGTCGAACGTGAGTTGTCCTCGGCAGCTTTTCTCGAACTCGACTGAGAATGTGCCATCGCGACACTCCCATCCGAATGCGAGAGTAGCCACCGGGACGGTCCGCAGCCTCAGCTGCTCGACGACGCTCTCTCGCTCTTCCAACGCCTTGGGATCGACGTACGGGAGGCGGGTGATCTTGTCCACGATGTCCGCGCGAGCGGCTTTCTGGCTCGGCCTGAAGATGAGGGCGACGTTCCCTATGTAGATTTTCTCCCTGATATAAGACCCCTGTCCGTACCTCCACAAAAAGAGACGGCCAATCTCGGGAGTGGGCAGGGTAAGTGCGCCACATCGATATTGGCCGCGTCTCGCTTGGGGGAAGATGACGACCTCGAAGTTTATCGGCAGGGCCTGAACGTTGCTGATTACCTCATCCCCATGGATGGCTTCGGCAATCGCACGCTTCATGTTGTAGACGTTGGCCGATACATTGATATTCTGTACGTAGACCTCCATATTGTAGTGCTATCTTGAGGAGGCCGATAGAGGCCGATCCTGACTTGAGAGCTTATTAGAATGCATATTTGAGTAACGTACGCACTCACCAGTATGGGCTAGTCCCCTCGATTGAAGTTGAGAGGATGAACCCGGGGGGACAAAGGGAGGGCCGACTACCTGCGGGCTGGTCAGGGTCAACCAGCTGAAAGACCTGGGAACTTAGAAAGCGCGGCATTAATACGGACTAGCGCTCTTGATAAGATTATTTTGAGGATACTTACACACGACACTGATATTATAGCAAAATTCGAATCCAATTTATTCCATTGACATCATACAGCAAACAGGATTATACGTATACAGAGCTGAGAGGAACAGAAAACAAGTTAATGAGAGTGCTCGCACGTAGCCACCGAGTCATATAGCGCGCGAAGTAACTAGAACATAACCTCCCTCGGTTCATGACTCTCATCGTTCGCAGGAGACGGTAACGGTGACTGCATCCTGGAAGTGAACGACGAGCTGAACCCAAGCGGGGTCCACCCGTCAGTGGAAGCGGATCTGGAGGACGACCCGAAAACGTCTCCCCAAGATGACGAGGCCTCATCCATCGAGAGCGAGTCTGAAATATCCGCGTCCATGTCCATGTCAGAATCCGAGTCCGAGGTGGAATCGAGGTGAGAAGACCAAGCGTTGTGAAACTCTAGATCCGTCATGGGGGTAGATGCACCGGGGGTAGGTGTTATCGTGCGTCCCCATGATGCGGAGAAGTCGAGTGTAGGGAGGACGAACGACGCGGAGGGGTCGATGTGGACGTCTCTTTCCTCAACTAGCTCGTTCGGCGATGTATCGAAACTCATCTCGGAAAGGGTCTCCTCAATAGCTTCCGCATTGTCATGTTGGTGTGCCTCCTCTTCCAAGACGCACCAACCTGTCCCGGCTTCTCCTAAGACACCACGCACGCGCGACTCTGTCCAGCCGTGGAACTTGACCTCGAGCACGGTGCATAATCCGCTGGAGTGTCCGAAGGCAGAAGTTGTCACCCCTGGGTCGTCGAATACGCGTGCAGCGTCCAACCGAGAGAAGAGGCTGGACACTCGCAAAGAGTGGGTGACATGATCGTCGTGGACGAAAGCTAGGTACGCGAACGGGATGAGTGGATGGTTGCTCGTGTGTACTGAGGGATTGGTAGGGAGAGGCAGACGAGAAGTCGGAGTAGGCGCAAGGGGAATGAGCAAGACAGTGGTCACATCTGCAACAGCAGGAGCGGGGAAGTAGTGGTCAAGCTCGGCCTCCTGTGTAGAGACAGCCTCTACAGCTGGGGTGGACACAACAACAGGACGAGTGGAAGGCTCAAGCCTGAGCTTCCTGGTCGTCTTGTTCTCCTTATTGCCGGAGTACTTCTTGATCTTCATCTCTCTCTCCTTCATCATCTTCACATCCCAGTCCGCCTCCCAGAAGGCACGTCCAACGACAGGGACATTGTCCACAACATTCTGGAACAGCGGTCTCGCACTGGAGAAGTTCCTCGCCGTGCCCAAACCGACATGCGTGACATTCCTGGGCAGCGCAGGTGCACGGGGCATATACGGTGCCCAAAGCGGTCGGCTGAGCGTCACGCGCGTGGGGCCGTTGAGGCGCTGCTGGATAGTCTGGAAGCGGTATGGATTGGCAGAGTACTTGGGACCTGCAGAGCCATGGGGTGCATGTGCTGCGAGGTTAAATGCGCCAGGAGCGGTGAGCTCGCCCACGACGCGAGTGAGGAAGGTACGTGCTTGTTTGACAAAGGCTCCGACAGCGCCAGAGGGTCTAGGAGGGTGTGCGCGGGGGATCCAAGCAGGCATGTGAATTGATCTACCACTGCCCAGAGATGCTGCCCCTCCAGGCGGAAGACCTGGAGGTTTGTGCAGCGCGCGTCCTACTTGGGCACGAAGCCCAGAGGACAGTAGCTGCATGGTTTGGTGGATGGTGGTGGTCGAGGTGAGAGAGGGACAGCCTGTGGAGAACGCAGTAATGAGATGCCGCGGCTGAATTATAATATTAGAGTCGCTGGCGCCGAGTGCCTGCGTAAGTGGATGCCGAAGGCACTGCCGATGCCGATGCGGGATCTCCGGCTGCGCCACCATGCCACGCCGCTCCTAATTGAGAGCAGTCGGATTTTATAAGCGCCAAGGGCACTGCCTGTGAGTGCTCCTGCGCTGAGAATCAGGGTGCACTGCAACGAAGGCTACCTGATACTTATATTGCACACTTTTGTTGTACACAGAACGCTCCATTAGGCCCACCAGAGGCTGAAGCCAAACGGTGGCCACGCAACTGATTGGCGATTTTGGCTTGAGGGCCATGGCCAAGGCCACGGTTTGTAGTATCATCAAGTAAGAAATCCTGCGGCCGTTACATTATGAGAATAAAACGATGGGCGTGCTATGCCTCAACCGGTTCAGCAGCTGTGGCCACCTTCTCTGCCTCGTCTTCTGCCTGCTGAGACACCTCCTCCTCCCCCTTTGGTTCCCCACTCTCTGCGGCGTCATCCTCGGCGTTCTTGCTGCCCAACACAGTGGCGTTGATGCTATATCACAGCGTCAGAACACAGAAGAGCAAGAGTTCATAATAAAACAGACACTCACGTCAACATGACTTGTACTTTCTCCTTCTCTCCCGTCTCTCTATTCTCTAACTCCACAGTGATTCGCTTGTTGCCCTTCCATCCATAGCTTCCCGTATTGAACGTCGCAGGAACCAGGGTAGTCGAGCCCACATATCCAGGGTCAGTTTGGGCCACATCCTTGGTGTCGTCGTCGCCGATAACAGGGGGTGTATGTGTGAGGTTGACGTGGAGAGGTAAGGCGCGCGATTTGAAGGCAGTAGCACCCATGGAAACCTGGCGGCATCAATTTTGTTTGAGACGAGTGTGACTATGGAAGGTATAAAGATCACGCACCTTGGGACCCTTCTTACCACCCTTGGCCTTTGGCGTAGCAGCTTTGTCAGTCTTGGCGACTTTAGAACGCGTCACAGGAGCATCGGTGTCTGCAGCACGTTTTGTACCTACATGTCCAGAGTCAACACGCGAAGCTAGGCATATGTACGATCCGCGAGACCACGTACCTGCCATTTCTATATTCTTTTGAGGGATATTGAGGGCTTTGTGTGCTTGAAGCGATTGAGATGGTTGGTGTACCGGTGAAGGTTTGGTAGCACACCACTCGCGGTTGACGTACTTATATCATGGGCGGCCCTGAAAACGAGCTACGTCACGCGTAAGAGCGCTCAGGTAGCGTCATAGGCGCTCAAATACTCATTGAGTTTTGGTAGCAAAGACCCTGGCCGTGCAAAAAATAAACGTTAAACGACCGGCCTCACGACCAGATGTTGGCCACGTATGGGGCCAAGAAGAATTGCATCAGAAGCAGACTGCGGGATTCGGGTATACGTGATGGGCCATGCTATAATATACAATGATTTCTAGCCCAATATGTTAGAGCCATACTTGCAGCAGCATGAAGAGAAACCGGCTCACAATACAATGATTTGACAGACTACTCTTCGTCCATATCCTCCTCCCGCACTACTATCTTTCCAGCACCCGATGACCCCGCTTTCTTACTTTGCCCACCTGTGGCAGTCCCTTTGCCCTTCGGCCCTCCATTGTTCTTCGCCCTTCCACCACCCACATCACCAGGTTTGCTTGCCTTCTTCCTTCCTTTACCACTTCGAGGCCCCTCGTCCACTCCATCACCTATCGTAATCACGACGCTGAGAGTAGATTTCCCTCTCTTCCGAATGGACATGTCCTCGTCTTCGTCGTCGGGAATAACCTCATCCTCCACCTCCACAGTGCCGGTCTGCACCTCCGTCTTTATCTCGTCTGCTGGGTAAGGAAGAATCTCGGACAGTGATAGCGTCAACTGAAGGAGATGTGGAATTGCAGCTCCCATCGCACTCAAGTGAAGTGTCTTGTGACTATGTATTGTCTATATTAGTACGGCTGCATATATTTCGAGGATCTCAAGATCCTTACCCATCCTTAAGCACGACGTCTTTACATCGCCTCAGGTACATTCCTAACGGGGTCTTTCGAGTGATGCATATGTAGTTCTTGCCTTCAACGTGCGCTGATCGCGGTCCAGTCGCAGATACAGAGGTAGGCACTGTGGGATATGGTCTTTGTGGCTTAAGCTTGCGGTACTTTACCGCAGGCTTGACCTCCTCTTCATGATCGACTGCGTCTGCTCGTCGCTTGCCTTTCTTCTTCTCACTCTCGACCGTATTTGTCGAGATCTCTTGTACCTCCTCAACATTCATGCTTACTGATCCTGACGCTTCGGAAGCCGGCTGGTCAGGCTGTGCATCCTGTGGTCCAGCTTCAGATGCTGGTACAGGTGCAGATACGGCCGCGTTGGTGGTCGGTACCGTTGGATTCACTTGAATGACTGGCAGACCCGAGGCCGCCTTCAGCTTTTTCGCGCCCACAGCATCGATAGCGTCCTCTGTATCGCTAGCCGGACGTTTTCTCGACAACGATTGAGTCATAGATCCGAGTGACAGAAGCCTAGAAATCGAGCGACAAAACAAGACGGAGAAGGAGGAAGAGAGTTGCAGGAAGCGCCCAAGGATATCCCTAAACCCAAATCTGGGGGCACTATAAATTTGCCCTTGGCTTCGCTCTCCCACTTCCTCAGTCTTCCAGCCTCTCCCGCCCCTCTCCCCTCTGGGTCTTGTATTTTTTCTGTAATATTATCTCTTCAGAAACCTTACACTCTCGGACCACCACTATCATCGCAAAATGAGTCAAGATGCGGCGGAGCAAAATATTCAGATGTGGAAGGTCAAGAAACTGATCAAGAGTCTTGACACGGCCAGAGGGTGAGTGTTTCTGTGCGAGCTGGATCGCGGGCTATGGGAGATCAGCAAAGAACGAGGCTCTGACTATCGAGTGTAGTGCCGGAACTTCCATGATCAGCTTGATTATACCCCCAAAGGTGCGTCCGATGTAACTCAGATCGGTAGATGGCCCGTAACTTATACAGCTTTGCCCGCTCGTAGGACCAAATCTCTCGTGTCTCGGCGATGTTGACGCAGGAATACGGAACAGCCTCCAACATCAAGTCCCGTGTCAACCGACTGTCCGTGCTTGCTGCTATTACGAGTACCCAGCAACGTCTCAAACTTTACAATCGAGTTCCACCGAACGGTCTCGTGCTCTTCGTCGGTACCATCCTTACAGACGAAGGAAAGGAAAAGAAGGTCTCCTTCGACTTTGAGCCTCACAAGCCTATTAACACGTACGTTACTTGACCCTAATTCCATTGGGAGATCCTGACATCTCCCTTTGCGTGTGTGGATAGCTCCCTCTACCTTTGCGACAACAAATTCCACACTGAAGCGCTGCAAGAGCTTCTTGAATCCGATTCCAAGTTCGGCTTCATCGTCATGGACGGTAACGGCACGCTCTTTGGTACCGTCGCAGGCAACACCCGCGAAGTCATTCACAAATTCACCGTCGACCTCCCCAAGAAGCACGGCCGTGGTGGTCAGTCCGCCTTGCGTTTCTCCCGTCTTCGTGACGAGAAGCGTCACAACTACGTGCGCAAGGTGGCCGAGTTGGCTGTGCAGCACTTCATCACCGCGGACAAGGTGAACGTGACTGGGCTCGTGCTCGCGGGTAGTGCCGACTTCAAGACGGAGTTGAGTCAGAGTGATATGTTTGATCAGAGGCTGGTGGCGAAGATCGTAAAGGTCGTCGATGTCAGTTATGGTGGCGAGAACGGGTTCAACCAGGTTTGTGTGGTGCTTTGGGTTCATCGTTGGGAGTATGCGTCTTGACCGATTCCTTGGTAGGCTATCGAGCTCGCCGCGGAGTCCCTTGCCAATGTCAAGTTTGTGCAAGAGAAGAGGCTCATTCAGAAGTACTTCGATGAGATCAGTCAAGATACGGGCAGATACTGCTTCGGTATCGAGGATACCCTCAAGGCCCTCGAGCTTGGTGCTGTCGAGACGCTGATCGTGTGGGAGAACCTTGATATCACACGATACACCCTTCGCAATGCCGCTGGTGGTATGTAGATCGTAAATTCCTCCTCGTCAATGACTCATCTTTGACCCTGTCGATTACAGAGGAAGTCATTGTCTACGCGAACAAAGAGCAAGAAAAGGAGCGTGACAGGTTCATCGACAAGTCTACCGGAACCGAGATGGAGAAAGTCGAGGAGCCCGAATCCCTGCTCGAGTGGTTCACCGAGAAGTACAAGGAGTTCGGCGCGAACCTGGAGTTCGTCACCAACCGATCACAGGAGGGTGCGCAGTTCGTCAAGGGCTTCGGTGGCATTGGAGGGCTTCTGAGATACAAGGTCGACTTTACGAACTTGGCGACCGTGGATGACGAAGATGAGGACGAGTTCATGAGCGATGATGAGGACCTCTGACGTGTGTGGTCGCTCCGATCAGGAGCCCCGTTCAACCAGGGTACGCCGAGCGGGGCGGGGGGAAGGTGCAGAGGGTCGTTGTCATCGGTAAAGGAGACGGAGGCGGAGAGGGTAAAGTGCTCACAAGGAGTGGAGGTGAAGGCGGGCTTTGTTTACGGCAAGAGTATGCTCGATGGACTCTCGAGCGATCGCGCAAGTTGCGGCATCAGCAACGCGCTTCATCATGTGGCAGCGAGTCTCATATGCCAAGTCCACGGAACCTAATGGTGAGCTTCACCAGGTTGTCGTGGGAAAGCTGAAGCTGATCACGTATTTCTCAGACATGATATCCAGTATAGCATGATACGACACATGAATAAGTGTATGTAATAAAAGGAATGGTTGTGCTGTTATCGTCAATCTATTCAGGCCAGGATACTGTAAATAAGATCTTCGCGATCGGTATCACCACGCAGGAAACTGCTGCATCCAAGCGTTCTCTGTAGAGGGTGAGCACAGTTGCAAGGTAGCAGTGACAGACGGGGCTTACCGTGTAATAAGTCATCGAGCCCATATAGAGACGTAGTCTCAGCCGTATTTTCCACAGTTGGCTCCCTCGCGTCATTGGCGAGATCGTCCTTCCAACCCACGGGGCACAGAAAACTATCACCATCTTGTTCTAGACATGGATTAATGTCACAATCCCATAAGACGCGGTCTTCTATGGGTATCCAGCATAGAGTGCAGTCCCAGTTGGTGTGATATACTTGAGCGTGAATGATCTACATCCTTCTCAATCAGTAGATTCAACGTAGCAGAAAATTTGGCTCTTACCGCTTCACGCCAGTCCATCGTCTGCTCGAGGCCGTACGAGAGTTTGCACGGGCCGCATTGCACACAAATAGGGGACTTGTCCATGTCTTTGACAGAAGCGGTATACGGATCGAGGTCATGCGCTGATACGATGGGTGCTAGACGACTGGCTAGCGATACGAGGTGTTCGGGTGTCGGGTTCGACAGAGGCATTCCAGACTGAAGCATGATATCATAGCAGACATCGACGAGAATTTTTTTTCCTGGGGTGGACAGGTCGTACAGTTCGTACATTGCCTCAAGCGGGTTCCTTAAGCAAACATGACCGGTGAGATCTGTAAGTTGACCGCAGAGGATACACGCGAAGATGCTGCCAATTACGAGCGAGGTTGGATTGTGGAGGTCAGAGAGTTTGAGCTCTTGTCGAACAAGGTCTTCAAGACCGCGGATGTAAGACCGGCTCCAGTCCTTGATGAAGGCGAGAATAGCATGACAATGCTCAAGAACAAGCTCCTCCTTGAAGCTAGAGGTCTTTTTGAGCAATAGATCCGTAATGGGGCCACAGCGCATGATGATATCAAGAAAAGAGGGGATGACAGATGTGGACGGCATGCTCGACGACGGAATTGATGATATCGAAGCGTTCCGGTAGTTCCTCCACTGCAACAGAGCGAAGGAAAGAGACCACCCGAGGTTCGAGTTTCTTCCAATCTACACGTTTACAGAGTTAAGTAAAAGACCTTCGCCACTCGAAACGATGCGCACTTTTGTCGTTCAATTTGGCTACACAGTCCCTCTTAAGCAATTTATGAAGCTGGTATGTCCTCCGGTCTGCTGGTGTCAACATGCTTTCGATGTACTCGAGGTCCAATTCCCGTAGCTTCTCTTCGAGGCTGGCGAACGAATTTTACGGTTACAATGAGGGATTGAAGTTGTGTACAGACCTACTAACCGTTGATTCCGCATTTTTCGTCTACGAACTTGATCGTCACGGATCCTCTGTGCCTCCGCCATCCGACGTTCATGAACGTAATAATCCCACCGAGCCTTATGCTGTTGCATGACAATTAATGAGCCTAATAGTCAGAATCAACAAAGAAGTGCTATCGTCTATGCAAGCCTACCTCTCTGATTTCTGCCATGTACTTGGTTCGCCCCTCGATGTACTCCTTCCGATAGTGTGGAGTGCTTTCGGTCATTGCTTTCCTGAGTTCCTCGTATTCTGTCTTGATGATCGCGAAGCACCACGTCGATCGCTGATTCTCAGCATCGTAATCCCCATTCCATAGATCACGATGAAAGTCAGAAAGAACGGCCGTTGCAGGCAAACTCGCATGATCTTCGCTCATTTCTGCCTTTGGGAATAGCGTTCGCAGCGTGTGTTTAGTCGTCCCCTCCGGAGAATAGATAGCTTTCACTCTTTTTCTACTCAGTAATGGGATCAGTTGACGGTGTCAAGTGTCGAGATAACTCACCCAGATGACCAGCATTTGGCACAGAGTCGCATCCTAGCTTCGAAATACATGGCCACTCCAGTTCGCTTGGAATGTTCGACGCCACATTCCTGTTTCACGAATCAGCGCTTCTAATATGAGCTCGATCCATAGTGAGATACCAACATGACAGTTTGAGAAGGCGACCAGCTCCGCATATGCCGGCTCGCACATATCTTGAGGACACGAAGGGAGGCCCTCTATATTCTGCAGCACCGTCTTCCAGAGTAGTAGGGAGGAACGAGACATGCATAGAGCCCTAAACTCCTTGTTTACCCGAGCGAGATGTAGGAGGTCCTTGGGCCGCAAATAGCCACATATCTGATCTCATGAGCTAAGTACGTGCCTCGAGAGCGTAATACCATTGCTCACCTGCAGTATCAACTCCATTGGTAAGCGGACAAAGTCCCGTAGCTTGCCACGCTTCAGGCTCCTTCCTGTTCCTTTCCGTTTTCTTGCGCCCATCTTATCTGGGATGAGAGAAGGTGTGCGCGAGCTAGTGGCAGGCATGGTGAAGTCTCGCAGGTGGTCGGTGGTCAACAACTGGAATAGAGCATTTATACTCCTCAGGCCCTGAAGCGGCCACAAATCTAAGATGTGGTATGTCACTTTGGCTTTATCTCCGTTCACTGCGAACAGTTACTCAGAATAAGTAGCTTTTAAACACCAAAGAAGCACTAACCTTTGTCTCTTCCCACCATCCTGCCTGCCGACGACGGCGGCATAGCATGAATACCGGGCAACTCGATCCAAACAAACGGGTGAATGGCAGAAAGAAACTAATGTACAAACCTCATTACACGTGATACATAACTTACAATTTGGGGAGTGCTGGTATCTAGTTGTCGTAAAGTCGTTATCCGTCCATATCGTACTGCTCGCGTGATTCATCCAGGACTACTACGTTCCGTAGCATGGGGTCCAGAGAGGCCAGCTCGTCTTTAATGCCCGCACGTGCGATCTCATCCAGCTCCTTTAGTAGGGTAGCGATGATTTTCTGTGAAAATCATAATTATGACATGTGAGATACGTCAATTCAGACAAAGGGAACAAAGACCCACCTTAAGCTTACTGTCAATCTGACGAATTGCATCGCCAAGCGTCGATGTCCAGCTTGGGGGCGGGCTTCCTAGTGCACCAGCGTATAAGCCTGAGGATGCACCTATATTGGCGTGGGCGATCCCCCATAGGCTGCCATCACCGTCGTGTGTCGTTGTAGCGTCCATTCCTGCGAATAAATAAGATACTCCCGGATGTGGTGAGAGTAAACCGAGTGGGCCCATCATATGTTGTCCTGAGCTAGGAAATGGAGAAGGTCCAAGTATCTTTGACACTTTATTGTAGACTTCTGAAAGCACGTCGAGCAGAGAGAGAAGCGTTTGGTGGTAGTCTAGAGGAAATGGCTGAAGTGCCTAGTCTTCAGTAACTTGGAATGTGAACGCAGATGTAAGCACGCACTATATGAGGCATCATAAGATACGAAGCTTCCGAAGCGTCGTTGTATGAGATCGCATAGTCTGTTGCGCCTTGATATCGCTTCGGACGACCTGACCTGAATAACGAGCGCTAGTACACCTGTCAGTAGCTGCGTGAGCCAAGCTATTAATGCAAACATACCATCTTTGGTCGGTCGCCCTCCTCTTTGGATTGATCATACTCGTTCAGGGCATTTGACAATCCGCGGAGAAAGTCCTGTGGATCCTTGACGTCAAACGAATGCGCCAGTGACATTCCAAGACATGCAAAACGGTAGCTTCTGTGAGACTTGTGAATATAAGCCCTTGCGGGGAAGCTGATAAGACTGACCGACTCTTCATTGTCGTATTTGAGAATGCTCGGTCAAGCTCTGCTCGGGTGATCATGATTGTATGGAACCAATGACTTCGTCTACAGACAGACATGACGTGACACCGTCAGTGTTAGATAGATGAAATAACATCAGAAATTAAGGACGCACCCTTCGTGTACATTCCGGAGGTATGTGAGTGTGATGATACGCTTCCTCACCAGCTCTCGCAGGATCTCGACCGTCGTACCCTGTGGCGTCGTCGCGGCGCCATTCGCGGCCGGAACAGAGTCCGAATATAGTGATTGCGCATCCCATTCCCGCGCCATAGGGGTGGGCAAACCAGAGTAGGAAAAGGCAGGAGGAGGAGATGTTGCTGTCTGTGGTGGCTGGGTGGACGTGGATGTCTTGAAGGACGAGAGCAGGTTCTGGGCGGAGGACTTGCGCCGCATCAGTGCTGGGCGTTGAGCTTGAGGCTCTGCTGGGGCAATTGGCATTGCTGTTTGGCTAAAAGCAGCCATCCTGGTAGCCTATTCCCACCAGAAGGCAGCAGGAGATCAGGGATATCAGACAAACTAGCAAAGCAACGATCCGACCTATTGGCGGTTAAACCACATCAGTGCCAGTCTAGTCCGCTTTTGTAGTCCCATCACAACGCGTGGCAAACATCAATTGAATGCTTGTTACTGGATTTGTTATCAGTCTACGAAATCGAAGATAGTGCTCGCGTCCGAGTACAGATCTTTTCACTGCTCAGTCATCTTTGTCTACTCCCTCTCCTCGTCCTCGCCATGGCCGACATCAACGCCATCGCCAAGCAGTTCACTGACTTCTACTACGCGACGTTCGATGCAAACCGTGCCAACTTGTCCAACCTTTACGTGCGTCGATATCATGGCCATCGTGCTCAAGTTCATGAGCCTAATCCATCTCAAATACCCCGCCACAGCGCCCCAACTCGATGTTGACATTCGAGGGCTCTCAGATCTTGGGTGCTCCTGCTATCACTGAGAAGCTCACGGTATGCCTCACCTGGCACGATAATGGTACACGCTACTGAATCCCCACCCAGACTCTTCCATTCGAAAAGGTTCAGCACAAGGTTGTGACCTTGGACGCGCAGCCATCCTCTGAATCGATTGCAAGCTTGATTGTCAGTGTCACTGGACAACTGCTGGTGCGTGCAGTCCTTATTGTGCACCTTATACAATTATGCCGACCCTTTCGTCCAGGTGGACGACAACGTCAACCCGCTGGCCTTCAGCCAGATCTTCCATCTGATACCTGATAGTGGCAGCTATTATGTGTAAGCTCTGTTCCATGGTTTTGTCGATGCTTGCCTGACCCTAATATACCAGCTTCAACGACATCTTCCGTCTCAACTATGGTTGATCTTGTGAGGTACGGGAAGATTGTAGAGCTATGATGCTGGTGGTGTTTATGATTTTTTTTGCGAGCTTGTACATTTCTGTTTCAACTACACGAGTCGGATATGATCTGAACCTCGGTGGCCATGTCATTATGTAGCGATAATTTCACGCGTTTCTCAAAGTGGCACTCTGCTGTGGCATGCACGCGTAATCGGTCTCATTTGTTCCTGAGATAAATCATACCTTGTCAAACAATGGACCAAAAACCGTTCATTCATCTGCTGGTGCCTCTCATCGCAGTAACTGTGCAGTGATCTTGAATCGGAAGCGCAGTTGATTTGGCCGAGTTTGGCTGGCCCTGACGCGCACAGCTGCCTCGCGTCCACGCCTTGAAACGCACTCCATTCTCCTCTCTCCGCCACCACCACCTCCCTCTCTCTTTTACCTTCAATATGACGACGCAAACACTTGGAACAGAAATTGTCTCGGTCGTGAATAAACTACAAGACGTCTTCACCGCTGTCGGATCGTCCGCGTCTCAAATAGACCTTCCACAAATCTGTGTATTGGGCAGTCAAAGTAGCGGAAAGAGTAGTGTGTTGGAGGTGCGTGGGATATTCCTTTCCTCTGAAAGAGACTCATTGAGGTATTAGAACATTGTTGGCCGTGATTTCCTACCTCGAGGAACGGGTATCGTCACGCGTCGACCACTAGTGAGTATATTGATTATATGGACATGCGATGAGATCCGGGTACTGAGCCACTTCCCAAGGTTCTGCAACTCATTAATCGTCCAATTCCCGCTGCTCAGCCTAATGCGCCCAAAGACAAAGGTGATCCCTTTTCTTGGCTTTAATTGTTTCCATAGCTAACGACTGTGCAGTGAAGTTGGAGGGTACCGATGCCAACGCCAACGAGAACGAATGGGGCGAGTTCTTGCACCTTCCAGGGCAGAAGTTCTACGATTTTAACAAGATTCGTGACGAGATTGTGCGAGATACCGAGGCCAAGACTGGCAAAAACGCTGGGATTTCACCCTTACCCATCAACCTACGAATCTTCTCGCCAAACGTTCTCACTTTGACACTTGTGGATTTGCCGGGATTGACGAAGGTGCCAGTTGGAGACCAGCCCAAGGATATCGAGAAGCAGATCCGTGACATGCTCACGAAATATATCTCGAAACCTGCGTGTATCATCCTTGCCGTCACGCCCGCAAACACGGATTTAGCGAACTCAGATGGGTTGAAGATGGCCAGAGAGGTGGATCCAGAGGGTACCAGAACGATTGGTGTACTCACCAAGATTGATCTCATGTGCGTGCCACACACCGTATCTTGAACTAACTCGATTCTAAACGAGAAATAGGGATGCTGGAACGGATGTCGTGGATATCCTCGCTGGTCGAGTTATCCCCTTGCGTCTGGGCTACGTTCCAGTGGTCAACCGTGGCCAGCGCGATATCGACTCTAATAAGTCTATCGCCGCCGCTCTGGAATATGAGCGCGAATTCTTCGAGAATCATCCGTCGTACAAGGGCAAATCACAATACTGCGGCACACCCTTCCTTGCCCGCAAGCTCAATATGGTGAGTCACTGCCTTCCGAGTATAAACTACTGCTAATGCTATATGAATGCCCAGATTCTCATGCACCACATCCGTGCAACCCTCCCCGACATCAAAGCCCGCATTGCACAGCAATTACAGAAGTACAACGCAGAGCTGATCACTCTCGGCGGTGCCCTCGGCGACCAGAGCTCTTCTAACATCGTGTTGTCGGTCATCACCGACTTCTGTGCTGACTTCCGGACGGTGATTGATGGTAACACGAACGACCTGTCGTTGAACGAGCTCTCAGGAGGTGCTCGTATAAGCTTTGTGTTCCACGAGTTGTTCAACCAGGGTATCAAGACGATAGATCCCTTTGACCAAGTAAAGGACGGCGATATTCGTACCATTCTGTATAACTCCTCGGTGAGTGACAATTATCTGTGGAGCTTGGATGTTCCTAATCACTGGCATTTCAGGGTTCGACTCCAGCACTCTTTGTCGGTACAGCCGCCTTTGAGGTTATCGTCAAACAGCAGATCAAGCGACTCGAAGAGCCTAGTTTGAAGTGCTGCCAGCTGGTCTACGATGAGTTGATTCGTATCCTCGGCCAGCTTCTGAACAAAGTTGTGAGTGCTTTCTTGCGGAGGCTTCAAGGGTTTCGCCTGAGCATATGTTACAGCAAGCGTTCAGGAGATTCCCTGCTCTCAGAGAGAGGTTCAACGCTGTCGTCGTCAACTTCTTCAAGACTTCGATGAACCCGACTACGAAGCTCGTGACTGACTTGGTCTCGTAAGTGGATTTCTTATGAACGCTGTCGCGCAATCCTAAATGGTTCTACAGTATGCAAGCATGCTACGTGAACACGACACATCCGGACTTCTTAAATGGCCACAAGGTATGAAATATTCTGTGTGGGTGTTGTCAATGAGCTCATCATCGTATAGGCTATGGCTCTAGTTACAGAACGTCTGAATGCCAGCAGGCCTCAGACAGCAGACAAAAACAACAAAGCTGCGATCAACAACAACAAAGACCTTGACGTAGAGGCGAGAAAAGAGGAGCCCAGCTTCTTCGGCTCGTTCTTCTCATCTGCGAAGAACACGCCTAAGAAGAAGGGAGCTGCTATCATGGACGCTGTGAGCAGCTTCTTTCGATGGATTTTCTTGCGACAAGGCTGACTTCTGCTCGATTTTACAGCCTCCTCCAGTGATTCGCCCACAAGCCGCTCTCAACGAGCGTGAAACGATGGAGACCGAGGTTATCAGTACGCCTTCCTTCTGCCTGTGGAAAAGACCCGTCATTAATTCCCTCTAACAGAGCTTCTCATCCACTCGTACTTCAATATCGTCAAGCGCGAGATGATTGACATGGTCCCGAAGGCCATCACGCTCACCCTGGTCAACCACTCGAAAGAGAACCTTCAGCGAGAACTGCTCCAGGAGCTCTACAAGCCAGAAGTTCTTGACGACCTGCTCAAGGAGTCTGAGTACGTTGTTAACCGTAGGAAGGAGGTTGTCTCCATGGTACAAGCCCTCAACAAGGCAGAGGAGTACGTGTTTCCTCGCTGATTCTTCGCGCATACACTGATTTTCATGTCGTTCTTAGGATTGTCGCGGGTGTATAGACTATCGTCACTGCCCGTCGTTGAGTATTCTCGAGTTTTCGCGTATTGTAATTAATACCCTTGGCCACTATTCGTATCATACTAGTAGATGTCGCCTAGATTGTCTACGTGCCAGTTGTTGTTAGGTTCGGATTCTTTATATCATCTCTCTTTGCGTTCTGCTTGCGTCGAATAGTCTGCTCCATGCGTGATGTATCTGTCTCAGAAGTCCTTTGTGCACTCTCGAACGAGTATATCGAATGGAGATCAGCTCAGACTCGGATAGGTTTTGTGGCGCTAGCGCCATCTCGGCGACCCTGGGTTTGTGAGCCACACGTACGAACTTCGCGGTGACGACCACTGTTTCCTTCGAACTCCCTGCACACTCTCTACACTCCGACCTTGTCTACATCTTCATTGATTTAAGGCGATATATCTGCGATCACACTTCTTCAGTGATTCTTACTTTCCTCGCTACGCACAAGTTG
>JAXQGX010000214.1:0-18677 GCA_037040455.1 Irpex sp. P115-07
GACGCTTCTCCAACGAGTATGAACTGAGTCATAAGAACCGAAGCGCAGGTTATCTGCAGATAGAGTACGATCGCAAGCTGATCCGTATTAGAGTGAGACCTCCCCTAAGCTTCACCAGAGTTATGACTAACAGGATCGGCTGCTCAGTTGGGGAGTTCTATGACGGAGGATATCGCATACAATGTCGTGATCAAGTTCGACATCATTCGCCGTATGGCTGTTGGATTGGACTTTGGGCACCCATGTTAGTGTCTCGTGGCCAGCATATTCACGAAATTGACGACTTCTATGTACAGTCATCTGCCTTGAATTATACAATCCGCCGGTATTCCAGTCCGAGTGGTTCAACCGCACCATGACTGGTGACAGCTACCAGGATAACAAACGTTTCCGTGAGAGACTGGAGGCTTTGAACCCTACTCACGGCGCTGTGGCGCCATATGCGCATCAGCTACGAGTCATCCTGCACGATCAGAAAGACCTCGACAAATTTTCATGGCTTTGCACAGTTGCAGGGATCGCTCGTCCTTTCAAGACCAGGCTGGAGGCCAATGCGAATGGGTTTTACACGTCGCGAAAGTTGTTTGCTTTGGGGCGGAAGATCAAGACTCTGGAGTGGTCCGTCGCATTCCAGGTGGAAGCAATTCTTCGCAGTGGTCTCATTAATCCAGCCGATTTCGAGGCCTACTTTTTCGACCGGATCAAGGCACTCTCTGCGTCACGGCCTCACACCGCGGCGGACACTCTGAGGCACTATACCGAGGCACTCCGGACTCGTAGCCCCCGCGAGTCGATCTGGGAATGTTTCGACCAAGTGGTAGCGCGAGAGACACCCGAAGAAGCGCGTCTCAACCCTGGCCTCTTTCGATGCCATCACGTCACAGTGACTCCTTCTCGTTTGGTCCTTGAAGGTCCCTACACTATCCAGTCCAACCGCGTCATACGTCAGTACGAAGGCTATGAAGAACAATTCATTCGAGTTGATTTTCGCGAGGAAGATCGCTTGCATCTCCGCTCAGAACGTGATGTAGGTCATATCATAACCTGTCTCCGTGAGAGATCACTGACCCGCTTTGTTAGACGGACGGTGCAACTATACTGCATGAGCGTGTTGGCGGCACCCTCAAAAACGGGTTTGAGCTTGCAGGGAGACGATTCGAGTTCCTTGCGTACTCTTCATCGGCTCTCCGCGAACATGCCGTTTGGTTTATTTCTCCTTTCCAGCACCCGAAATACGGCTGGATCGATGCGGCAGGTATACGCAAGAGACTTGGTACATTTGACAAGGTCCTCAGGTCTCCTTCGAAACTTGCGGCCCGTATGGCGCAGGCGTTCACCGCTACCGATCCTTCGGTGGAGATCACAGTAGGGCAATGGGAGATTGTAGAAGATCTCGGGAAAGAACCGTATCTTCACACCGATGGTGTCGGGACTATCTCCAAACAACTCGGTGATATGATCTGGGATGCCCTGTGTCAGGCCAGAGACGAGAACTACAAGAAGATAGCCGTCAAGCCGTCTGCTGTGAGTATTCTCATCCATCAGGCCTATGCTATACTGATAAGTGATATCCAAAGTATCAAATCCGTTTCCTTGGTAAAACGATTTCTGCCCGTATGCTGTTGAGATGTGCTGATATAATTGTAGGTTGCAAGGGTATGGTATCCGTTGACCCTCTCCTGGAAGGTATTATGATGCGCGTAAGGAAATCGATGGTCAAATTCGAAGGTCACTTCGACGGTGTTGCCAGTATCGAAATTGCACATGCCTTTGAGCGGCCCACCGCGTGCTACATGAACAGGTATATTCTCCCTCTCTGGCCCCGGGCCTCCATACTCTGACTAAAGCCTGCCTCAATTAGGCCCCTCATAATGGTCTTGGAAGATCGCGGAGTCACAAAGAAAGCATTCTTGACGCTACAAAAGAAGGCAATTGCAGATATTCATCTGTCCAGTGACAAGATCCTGGATGCCCGCCAGTTCTTGCGCCAACAGCAGCTCGGGGGAGCCTATCGAGTCGCTTTCATTCTGCAATGCTTAAATGCTCTGGGGATGGGGATGCAAGAGGAGAAGACCGCCAAGTATCGACTGAATAACCCCTTCTTTGAGCGAGCACTTCAATTTGCTAAGAATCACGTTCTGCGCGATATCAAGCACGGCGCCCGCATCCCTATCCCTAATGGACACCATTTGGTTGGCGTGGCAGACGAGGGCCCGGCTTATAAGGCTGCGGGACATGAGAATGTGTATTGTTTGCCCGAGTCGCATATATATGGTGAGTGCCCTTTTCGCAACGGCATCTGTCCCCGGATCGCTGCAACTGCTTCTAGCGTGCGTACAAAAGTCGGCGGATGATCCTGTGGTTTATATCAAAGGTATGTGGTGCATTAGAATAGCCACGAAACACCATCACCAAGCTCTTCCATTAGGCCAAGTTACAATATCTCGAAGTCCCGTAGTTCATCCTGGGGATGGTGAGTATATGTCAAGGACCTGCATTGCTAGTAGTGCTGATGTCTGTGCAGTCCAAATCGTTCATGCTATAGGCAAACCTCCTGAAGATCAGCTATGCATATTCCGTGACCTCAAGAACTGTGTCGTACTACCTTCCGTGGGTGAGTACGTGACAGGATATAGTCACGCTCATCGTTGACTCTCCCTTGTAGGCGTGCGATCTCTGGCTTCAATGCTTGGCGGTGGTGACTTGGATGGGCATGTGTCCCTCCTTTTTCTCATTGCTGGCTGCTAATTCTGTTATACAGAGACATGTTTTCTATCATCGGCGATGGGTCCCTCCTTCCCACAGAGTACGTTGAACCGGCTAATTATGAAGGCATGGGGGCCCGCGAATTCGGAGATCGCGAGGCCACGATCGATGACATCTGCGACTTCGTCGTAGAATACATCCATTCTGATGTTCTTGTACGCCTTTTATTGGTTGCAATGCAGTTCACGCTGTTGATGAGCCATTTCTTCTCAGGGATTACTTGCAGATAGACACTTGATCATTGCAGGTAAGTTGGCTAGCAACTCATGACAGTGTCCCAGCTAATGAAACGCTATCCTAGATCAATCGAGTGTTAGTCGAGCTGGTTGTATAGTCGAGACAGACACTTACTTTGACTTTAGGACGGGGTTTTCGACAAGGAGTGCATGGCTCTCGCACAACTCTGCAGTCAAGCAGTCGACTATCCAAAGAATGGTTTCCCTGTGGATATGTGGGTAATAATCAGATTATGGGGAAATATTTCAGCTCACCATCTAAAAAACTAGGCGTGACTCCCCAGGCTGGTTGATCCCCTACAAACCAGATTGGAAAAAGCCGGAAGAGGATACACCTTACCACGCAGATTACTACGAGTCCGACAGAGCACTAGGCGAGCTCTTCCGCAACGTCAAGCTCTTGCCGCTCAAGAGACAGGCCCCACCTGAAACGAGCAGCAAAAGACCACTGATGCCGCTTTCCGACGAGATATCCCAAGCGTTGCGACCGCATATCGTCGGCATGCTAGGCGCAAACAGCTTCATAAACTCCGACGCGGACGTCAGTGCATGCGAGCCTCTATTCAGGCGGTACGTAGACGAGCTGAAGTACATCGCGCTCGTTCACGCGCTCTCTGAGACTCCAGAGAGTCGTCTTGTCGAGGAAGAGATCGTCATCGGCACTATCCTGGCACACTGCTCTGAGGCTCGCTTCAGAAAGGATCGCATATACCGTATGCGATTGCAAGCGGCCGTGCTGGTGGACAACACGCGGAAGAAGCTGTGGGAGTGGAAGGATGAGCCGACGGAGGGGGAGCTGCGGTATGGGCTTGTGCAGGCGTGGCGCGCGTGGGACTTTGGGATGCGGAATACGGGAGTGTTTGGGGCTAATAGCTTTGCTATTGTTGCTCTCGGCGTTATCTGCAGTATACTGCAGACGGCGGGCTGCATTGATGTCAAGGCGACCCCTCCTCCCAAGGATATGGATGACGATGATGATGAAGAGGGTGAAGATACTCAATATTGATGCACGAACGAAGTATGGACTCCCGGGTGGATGGGAAATGTTTGCATTGCAATGGTCCCTGATTACGTTGTACATGTATACTAGCTGGATATCTCGAATGCTATGAAAACAACAGTACATAACAGCAGAGTCCTGACAAGGGCGGAAGGCACAGCGTGCGCGTGCTTACCCATTACTGATAGTAGAACTCCTCTACGCGCATCCAATTCCACAGTGAATTAGATCAATCTTAGGACAACAGCAGAGCCTTGTAATGCTTGATAAGAGCAGACGCATCCGTGACGACCTACAATCGACCACCATAATAAAACTCAGTCAGCCGTTTCCACGGATATATACCGTACGCTGCCAACTCACCCGCTGATGCTCGTAGTCTTCCTCTATGCGCGTCTTGGCGTTCCGTATCAGCCTGCGTCGCGATTGTTGGCGTTCGGTAGAGTGAGCTTCAACTACAAAAGCAAACCACAAGAGTAAGTGGTCGTATATGTTGTGCTGGAAGAATCGTGAGATGAAGTCGGTTAGGTAAACCTACGCATTGCACTGGTGTCATTGATGATCTCTACCCTCTTGTGGGATAACTCCTCAAACACGGGAGGGAAGTTGTCTAGAAGTGCACGGACGGCATCCTATGTAACACCGCAACGAGTCAGCCGACGGAACGGCGCATATATGCATATATGCGGTGCCTTCCGACTCGTACCTCTTGTTCAGCGAAGAGGGACAGCTCTCTGAGGTGTTTGTCCTGCGAGACCTCTTGAGACTTCAACGTCTCTACGACAGTCTTGTACTGTTCTCTGCACACGCACTCTCGTCAATATGACAGTTGACTTCGAGTTCGATAAGGAGGACGAACATGTATGCGACACCCTCGCGCACCGCGTTCCGAGCGTTCTTACGCGCCTCATCGTATATGGCGTTCTTCTTGATAGTAAATGCGTTTTGTTTGCTTGAGCTCTTCGTGGTCTTACGTTCTGGATTAAATATGTCATGTCAGAGAGATAATGGTACGTGTGTTAGAGGGGAGAGTGACTTTGGAAGTTCTGGAGCATGGATATCATCTCTAGCATGCTACACACCGAACCGGCTTAGTCATAAATTCTTCCAGCATAAATCAGAGCATACCTGGTCTCGTCGTTCTCTTCTTCATCAATTTCGTTGTCTTCCTCGACTATATGCTATTACTAAACTGATTAACAGCGCCGCGGCTGTATCTCAGGCTTACCAGACTGCTCGCGCTTAGAAGCTTCGTCGCCCGCCGTTAGAATAAGGCCTGGTTAAATACATACGAAGTAGCACTCACTGGTGGCTGCAGACTTGCGCGCCATAGTGAAAGTGGTTGACTCTAATTTACCAGAAGGTGTTATGGTCGAGAATGTGGCCAGCCCGTGCAAGCGCCTGTGCATCTAAGTAAGTTCAGTTGAATCGGAGTCTGAAAGTGCCATCACTGGCCCCCACAAGATGAAGCGCAATAAGTTCGAGAAGGACCTTCACCTCCTCGTGGCATGCAATGGTACTTCGAGAACAGTGAACACAGGTCCCCGCAGTTGAGATGTAGAAATGTGATCAATTATATCCAAGAGACTGATTCGCGGTCATCAGCACAAAATAGTAATCAACAGGAGATTGTCATAGGCGTATCTGAAGGCGGACTCGGGCCAGAAGCAGGATGATCATCAACAACCACGACACCGGGAGGCTGAGGTGTAGCATTATCAGCGTCATTAGACTGAGCTGCAGTTGTAGGATTTGGTTTCGGCGGTTTTGGTCTCGCTTGCTCTATCAATTGAGCGAACGTCATCTTATGGTCTTTCTAAATCGAGTACAATGTTAATTAGAGGAATGTTTACAACGTTCAGCAAGGAATCTGTGTTACTCACCTCGTACGTGTTCACATCTACATTACTCGGCTTCTCTTTCCCATGCCGCGCCTTCTGCGCCTGCTCGGTCTCTTCCCACTTTCGGAGTTCCTTGCGCAGCTGTCCCAGTGTTTTCCGCTCCGATTTTGACGCGTCTAGGTTTGCGTTGAATATTGTCACCCATCTTCATCGCAAGAGCCCGTCGTCAGATAACGCTCAATGCAGGCGTTTGAGGCTACTCACCGTTGGTGCCGAGCAGCCAGAGTCGGTTTCTCCCCTTCTGTGGGCAACGAATACTCGGCTAACCGCTCTCGAATCGTCTTTGCGGTTAGTGTACCGTAGGCCATCTTTGGCAACGGCTCAGCGTCGTCCAAATCTGGGTCTTGTACCTGTCTAAGAACTTGTCAACTTATGCTTAATAATGTCACAGAGAGGAAAGAAACGTTAACGCACTTGACCTTCCCTTTGCCTTTACCGATGGGAGCAGACGGCTCGCTCTTGAAGAGACGCGACCACTGTTCCTGAGTTTGGGTCTTGCGCTTCTTGGGAGAGGACGGTTGGATTTTGAGGGTTTTGCAGTTGTTGTCTAGGTGACGATTGATGATGGCTTCGGTCATTTCTTTGCTGCATATGGGACATTGAACGAGGGCCGGATCTGGAGCGACGTGTGAGGTCAGTATCATAGCAGCGGTAGAGCGTAGTAAACTTGATGCTTGCGTGAGGATGACTTGGAAGTAGACGCAGAATTTGAGCTTGCCTTGGTTGTCGTAAGTCTGGGTTTACTGGGGCCTAAGATGCGGTGTAAGATACTCTAAGCTCACATGACAGAATAGCGACCACCATACCCGCAATTTCAACTATCTCATCGTCACTGTCAGGTGAGCTTCGTCTCCTTTTCTTCGAAGGGGATTTCGAAGGAGATGGAATAGACGTGGGAGTTGCGCTTCGGGCAGGTGGTGTCGATGGAGGGGGCGAACGTCGTTCCTCAAGCAACTCCAAAATGAACGGCCTGCCACTCTGGATCAGCAGGACGAAGCAGTAATTCACGAGTTGACTATTTACCTTGCTGCTTTCCATGACTTCACTGCGTCTTCCAGCACTGGGTTTCTTCGGAGGTGTACCTCGAGTATAGATTGGCGACAGAGAGGACATTCTGGTTTCGAGGCTATCAGTTCTCGAATGCACTACAAGTAAAGTGTTAGACTGGTTCATATCTGTCATATGCATTACTCACTAAGGAGCAGAAACAGTGGCCGTGACTGCAGTTGACAGTCACTGGAGCTTCGAATAGCTCGCGACACATTGTGCATCGCAAGGCCTCGTCGAGCGAGCGAAGGCCGGGTGCATCCGTCTCTGGGGGAAAGTCAGTGGGATCTGGAACATTTTCCTCGAGAAATGCATTCATAAATGGACGAGGAATTGAGTGGTGGAGTTTCGCAGTGGCGGGAGCAAACACGTAGCCTGGCTGGAACGCGTCCTACTTGACACGGTCATGTGTGCCTTTCACACGGTCGACGTGGTTTCTCTGCCGAAGTACAGCGCTTAGCCACTGCATCCTTGCAATTGACCACGACGACCTCAGCGAAAAACAACGATGTCGAGCAGAGCAGGCGGCCTCTACGGCGGCATCCAATTCTCGTCCTCCAAACCAATTAGCTCAGCCTTGACACAGCCAGACTCGACGCCCGCCCCTACCCCTGCAGTCGAGGTCGCAAAACCTGCGGAACCAGCGACGACAACGGCAGCAGCAGCCAGTTCTGGTGCCCCGTCCGAAGCAAGTTCTAGTGCCTCTGCAAAGGCTACAGCCGGTATCTCTTCTCATGTTAAAGCCTTGACGATGTTGAGCCCATTATTCACGATCCCGTCGTTCATGCTTTCCGCCTCAATCGGTTAAACCTCCTCAATTACTCGTTGGTAACGCCTTCGTTCTCAAGGATGGTCTGCAAGTCTCGCATTCGCCCCCGTGCGCCGTGGGCCGGCTCAAAAGTCTAAACCCGTCGTTCGCCTTCCGGTGAATGCATCGGTATCTGCGACAACGATCGCCTCAACTTCGACCTCATCTGGATCATTGCCCGCTTCCATCTCAAGCACTGCTGTTGTTTTTGCTCCTCCGACGTTGTCGACTCAGGATGCTGCTCCCGCCGAAGCGCAGTCTAACACACAAGGATGGGGGAAGAAAGTGAAACCACCTTCCATGATACTCGATGAAGATGTCAACGGCTTCAAGGCACAGGGCCAGAGCCGAGTTGGAAAGAAGGGAGGTGGAAAAAAGAACAAAAAGGTGTGTACATGCATTCTTGATTAGTGTACTAATCGTTGAATTGATCATCTGCGCGGTCTCAAGAATAAATTCGCTGCACCTATTTCTACATGGGACCCAAGTGAAATGTACGATCCAATGCGACCCAACGATTACAACGAGTACAAGATTTGGAGGCGCAAGGACCACGAGGAACGGCGTCTGCGGGCGATAGAAGAGCGGATCCAAGCAGAGGATCGTAAAAGATACCGTCGCAGCAGTAGCTATTCTGAAGGAAGCTACGGTAGTGGTTCTGAGGACGAAAGGCCACGGAAGTCTGGTGAGTATCATGTCGCTCTCAATATCGATGCACTCTATAATTTTCTTTATTTTAGGGCGTTTCGACAACGACCACCCGAAGACGTTTGACCACGATGAAGACTACGATCGGCCTCGTACACTTGGATTGGGTGCAATCCCTGTGCCTGCCGCACCCGTACCCGTCGATCTCTCTGGAGATGACGCATACAAACGTCGTCTGGCTCTATCAGCTGGCATCCGCCCACCTTCTTCGCCGCCACACGCAGCGATCCCAGAACCACCATCCCTCGCACCACAGCCCGCTGCATCGTCTGCGCCTCGCGATGCAAGCGACGACATCCCAGGATTTGGTGCTCCACCTCCCTTCGCCCCACCCCAAGCAGAATCCGGTGAAGAAGCGTATCTACGTCGTCTGGCTCTGTCTCAACGAACTTCAGCACCGCCAATTGTCCGCCCACCGACTCCAGAACCACCGGCTTTGGCCTACAACCCCTTCGCACCGCCAGCTTCTGTCCCGCCTCCTCCGCCAGGCGGCCCACCGCCTGCAGTGTCGGAAGACAAGATCAAGAGTAGCCGGGAGGCTGCAGCTGCTATTGCTGCGAAACTCGCTGCGCTTGCTCCCCCTCCAGGTGCAGAGCCAAGCGCAAGCGTTTCACCTCCACCAGGTTCGAATGAGGTAGTGGCGCCCCAGAAGTACGTCTTTCGCTCTCATGCTGAATTGGTAGAGTTGGCTTATGGTTTGTAAACTTCCAGACGCGACGGACAAGGATTCGCCGCCCGCATGATGGCCAAGTGGGGTCACAAAGAAGGCCAAGGTCTCGGCGCCGACGGAAGCGGCATCGTCCACGCGCTCACCGTCGAGCGACAGGGCAAAAAGGGAGAAGAAGGGAAGGGGAAGGGGAAGGGCGTTGCGTCGAAGATGGGGAAGATCGTGAATAAGAATGAGGATGCTAAGGCGAGGGAGGATAGGGAACGGTTTGGGGAGCCTAGTCGGGTTGTTGTCCTTACGAATATGGTGGGTCCGGAGGATGTGGATGATGATGATCTTAGAGAGGAGATTGGTGAGCACTCGCACTCTTGCACCCCATCCAATGAGACAGATTCGAACTATGTTGTATTGTAGGAGACGAATGCGCGAAGAACGGCACCGTCGAACGCGTGATAGTACACCTCGTCAACCCGCCGCCTCCCACGGAGGACCAAGCCGTGCGCATCTACGTGCTGTTTGCGGGCCCTGTGGGCGCGTGGAAGACTGTGAGGGAGCTTGATGGGAGGTTCTTTGGGGGGCGCAGTGTCAGGGCGAGGTACTTCCCGGAGGCGTATTTTAATGCGTTTAATCTTGATGTTCCTCTCGATTGAGTTTCTTGATTCTTGACTTGACTTGATTTGGTTTGAGTACGTAGAGTGCTTGGTACTTGGTGTGGGATGTGAAACCATAGCTTTCTGCGTTGTATGTAGTTAGTGTTGTGTGTAACTTATTGATGTTTTTGGGAGTGCCTGCTGGGAAGGTACACTCGGCTTTCCACATATCACAAGCACGCGGTCAGCGGCTGCAGTAAATGATCCTATCTCCCACCGCCCCGCAGGCAACATCGTTGCACTCGATGTCGCAAGGCCTGGGATCAGGATGTCGAGCATCTTCGCACGGGCTCTTGGTTGTGCACTCCTTGCATCCTTGAACCTAACGAGCGCATCCAAACGTAAGTAACTGTTCAACTCAACGTGAACTGGTTTGCTTGCTTTTACGCTGCGCTGACCCACATATACCAGTTCTAGAGAGATGAAGGTGGCCATCATCGGAGCAGGGCCTGCTGGCCTTGTGACCTGCAAAACGTTGCTCGAGTCCGCCACCGAGGACTTCCCTTTCGACCCAGTTATCTTCGAGCAGGAAGGCGATTTGGGCGGTACGTTCCAGTATCGTTCGTACGAGGTCAGCTGCCTTCCTATGCTATACTACTATCGCCACGCAACACGCACGACCTAAGCTGATCTGTGACGCTTGGGTGTGTTTAGAATTCAGACCTTGTCTCCTCGAAGCAGCTCACTGCGTTCTCTGACTTCCGTCTGCCGTTGGACCATCCGGACCACCTCTCGCTGCCTGTACGTCCCCCGCGAAAGTCGACCACTGCAGATGACTGACACTCCACTACTATTACTATTACGCAGCGATACGTACAGTATCTTCGAGAGTACGCACACAAATTCAACGTCGCGCCGCGCATCAGCTACAACTCCCGCGTCGTCCGCATCGCCCGCGACACAACCAACCCAAAAGGCGGCCACCTCGTCTCCTACATCAAGAAGAACCTCTCAACAAACGAATGGGATACCACACCCACCGTAATACATGCCTCCCACATCGCAATGTGCACCGGGCTCCACGTCGTCCCCCATATACCTTCCATACCCGGCATCGAGAACGTCTTGAACAGGCCGCCGCGGGTGAAGGCTGATGGGACGGTGGTTAAGCCGGCTGTGTATCATTCGTCGAAGTATAAGAAACGGAGTGAGCTTACTGGGAAGAGGGTTTTGATACTTGGGACGGGGGAGACGGGGTTGGATTTGGCGTATGAGAGTGCGAAGGGAGGGGCTGAGGAGGCTGTGTTGTGTACGAGAGTTGGGTGAGAGGACTTTTACAATTTTCAACTCGAAAACCGTTTAACGGTGACTGCAGGTTCCTGTCTATCCCGAAGGCTTTGGTGAGTAGGAGTTTGCTTTACAGAGTATGAGTATGAGAGTTCGCTGACATGGGCTACCGCTTGATAGAACGACTTTGAAGTGTTTGGGATGCCCTTCAAGTCGAAGCGTCCCCTTCCAATCGATACTTTGATTACAAACCTCGCGGAGACAGCCTATGTCGTAAGTTGTACTATCATAGTTAGAACCTCCTGAATATTATCTGACCTGCTTCTACAGCATCCGTGGATAGCTGAATCGCGTATTCGCTGGTTGTAAGTCATCCTCCGTTCTGATTATACCGTACGCACTTACTGAAGACACTTATAGCATTTCAGACTTTGTACTGAAACGGGTTCTCTGTTTCTTGACCGGAACACATGCCGGCTGCAATCAATGGGTACGCACATCTGGATCAACATCAATAGTTATGTGGTAATTGACCTTCTGTAGGTTGGCGAGCTTCCACCTGAGAAACTCGGACGTGCGTTTGTTGCGCTAAATAAGGTCAGTCCCTCGAAATTATAGCATATATCACAAAGACTAACAAGTATACCCATAGTCACACAAGGCGCTGCCATACATCAATCGCCCGTATCGTAAACGTCCAGCCTGGATGGAGAAAGTCGCCAGATACATCGATCCACCTGAAGACATGCCTCCCATCACGAACTTCACCGTCGACTTCGCCCCCTTTCCCGAAAGTTTCGACAAGGACGGGCGCGTGATATTTCCGGAGTCGACGAGGAAAGATGCAGTTAGGATGAGAAATCGGGATATTAGGCCCGATACTGTTATATTTGCGACGGGCTACACTCAGGACTTTAGTTTGTTCGATCCTGAAGGCAAATATCCGACTGCGAGCGATGCAGATATTCGGGACGTTGTGAGGAGTGGAGACGAGACAGTTGCATTTATTGGGTTCTTGCGACCTGGAATAGGTACGAGATCCTGTCCCCCACCCAGCGTTTATGACTCTAATATTCTTGGCCTCAGGTGCCATTCCTCCCATCGCCGAAATGCAGAGCTTCTTCTGGGTGTCCCTCCTCAAAGGACAAGTGCAGCGTCCATTAAGTCCCCCTCACTATCATCTGTTGGTCAAGAAGACCGCACGTGTCAGATATGCAGTGGACCATGGAGCATACATGAGCACACTTGCTAGAGATATCGGAGCCGCACCGGGTCTGTGGGAACTGTTCACTGAACACGGACTGCATGTCCTCGTGTGCTACTGGTACGTTGTCATGAACGTATTCTTCTTGTCAATTCACTAACGGTGCGGGTGATTGCATAGCTTTGGAGCCGCTTTTACGACTTTCTATCGCTTGGTAGGTCCATTCCGCAGCGCACAAGCACCGGATATTGTGAAGACCGAGCTTTGGGAGACGGTGACTCGGAGAGGCTTCTGGGGAAACTTCCTCATGGGAGTGATTCCTATGGTCTTTTGGATCATCGTGAATGCTCTCGCGTATGGTGTAGAACTCGTTTGGACGGCTGCTGGTCGGCCCAAGCTCGGACGCAAGTAGGGATATCATCTTGAATATTAGCTGTATGGTAGTACAGGACGTTTCTTGGTTATGAGACCACATATTTAGCGTTCATTTTGTAACAATTACTTATAGCGGCAACGCTTATGAAAGTCGCCATGTCACTGTACTTATGCGAGCTTTGGGATGGAACTTCGGGCGCTAATCTGAATAGCGCTCATTATACACGCGTGTATTGATCGCGTCCAACTTAAGCTGCAGCTTCCAGCCTTCCACTGCCATTGGCAGCATCTACCGGCTGGGTAGCCCCTCGACATTTAAGCCAACGGCCGTTGTACCATAGTTCAATCTCGCAGATTGCATGCGAAGCATGAAATGGCGCTGACGTACCATCCAATTCCGCCGAATACCCAGCAGAGGGATCTGTTCCCGCAACCTATTACCGCGCTTGCCTTTGACCCTGTTTCCGACGCACTATGGACCGGAAATAATTCAGGAATTGTGACCTCGTATTATACCGCCCAAGGAATCCGTGGTGTGACGTTTCCGGTTGGTGGAGATCTTGCCGTCAAGTCTATTGTTGCCACCGACTCCCTGGTGCGTGCCTCGGGGATATCAAGCAACGGCATTGGTGCTTGGGGGAAGGGGGGTGTTAACAAGTGGTATTTCAGGTAACTGGAATTTATTACCTGTATCTGTAAATATCTAACTACTTTCGCTACAGAACGCCGAGTGCAGTGACCGCTTTCTCCAGCAATGCGAGCACAGGCTCAGTATTCTACGCGTGCACCGCGAGCCAGGAGTTCTTTGCCATCAACTCACAAACAGGCGATGTGATTCGTAGATCACCAACTGTATCCATATACTCACACCTTGTGAATGGAACTAACGTCGTACTCTCCGGCGGCTCGGACGGGTACATTCGCAGCCATGATCCACGGACGAGCACTACAGTGAACGCAGTTCAAGCACATGGCAGCGGTATACAAGGATTATTGACATCAGGAAACTTTATCTGTAGCATAGGTCTTGGTGTAAGGCGAGTCATGTCCAATCTCACGCTCGACGTCTTGTCTCACCTCCATTCGTCAGACAAGGCCGCCCCTTCCCTGATCCATTGGTTAAATTGTACGATAATCGAAATATGCGACCCCTGCCGCCAATACCATTTTCAGCGGGTCCTGCGTTCATTGAACTTCTCCCCAAGCAGGCAGGTACGATCGTGGTGACCTCACCTCAAGGGTTGGTGAACGTGGTTGACGTTACGAACGTCACGAATACCGAGTTTTATCAGGTATCTGTCCAACTTCCATCGACGACGGAGTATTGAGGTCCTAACTCATTTAAATGAAATAGCTTGATACCACTTCCTATATCACGTCCACTGCTATTTCCCCTTCGGGAACATACATGGCGTTCGGTGACGCCGAGGGCGCGATCCATATGCTTACGGCCGCCGATGAAGATGCTATGCTCCCTCTCAATGGATTTGAAGGCACGCCGGTTGAATGGGCTGACACTCCGGAGCCTTATGACGATATTGACTGGACCGACACGACGTAAGTCGGCAATTACCTTCTGTTCTTACGTATGCATGATGTCCGCATTATCATACAGACCACTAAACAGCATCGGTATGCCTTATTACGACGATATTCTACTCTCTTCATGGACGTCCAAGTTCCTGCCGTCGAATGCACTGTATCCACCGCCGCCAAAGATTCCACAGCAAATCCTCAACACGATGAAGGTCAACGACAATGTTGCATATGCTCCGTTACCAAAGGAACTTCGCGGACGTCGAAATGTGGTACCGTCTGGTCCCAAGAGAACTGCGGCTCGCTTCAGAAGTGGTAGAGTGATTCGGGATGTAAGTCTGTTTGGATATCCTGGTTGAAAATAAACATTCAATCATCACAGGAGCCAGAAACGCCAACATACGAGTACGACCCCGACGCGATTCCCAAGATGTACCGGAAGACCGAAATAGAATATTCGAGATTTGGTGTAGAGGATTTCGATTTCGGGTGAGTGATCTTCTTCATGCCAATGACAACCCGTACATCTGACAATAGCCTCGTGAAGCTTCTTCAATCGTACGGAGTATAGTGGATTGGAGACACATATCACCAACTCCTACACAAACGCGATGCTACAACTCTTGCATTATACCCACCCAATCAGGCGTTTGGCAAAGTCACACATCACTACCGATTGTTCACGAGAACATTGTCTCTTCTGTGAGCTTGGGTTTGTTATACGAATGCTTGAAGATGCCAGAGGCACGAACTGTCAATCAAGTAACTTTTGCCAAACAGTCGGGGTGCTAGCGCAGAGTAAGCAACGCCTATTACTCGATTGTCAATATTAATGCAGTTATGTTTAGAGAATAATCTAATCGAGCTCATGGACTACGGCAAAGAATCAGCCGATCACAATTATGGGCATATGATCCAAGCTTTCCATCGTTTCCTCGTGGATAACCTCAGCTCCGAAGGGAACTCCTATCCACATAATCCTTGGCTTCTGTCTCCCCCAGCAGGTCACAATGACCCTGCGCCAGCACCTATCACTCAGCTTTGTGGTATCGACGCCAAGAGCATTATCACTTGCATGAACTGCAATGCTGTGCGAGAGAAGGAGAACATGACGCATGTAGTGGATATGATATACCCAAGAAAGGTTAGACGGCGAGCCATTCATTCTCGAACTAGTTACCAGTACTTACGAAAACAATACAGGTCAGCAGTAACGAGGTGCAACCAGAAGCGGACTTTGCGACGATCCTACGTAACTCTCTGTTACGACATTCAAGTCATAAAGCGACATGTCCAAGCTGCAACAAGCAGTTCTCCACATTCGACTCTCGTCGGTCTATAGCCACGAAGGATATTCCTCCGATCCTAGCTGTGAACGCTGTCGCCTTCACAGAAGAGACTCTCAAATTCTGGAGGGATGGGCGAAACCAACAGACTTTTTTGCAGCCCACTATTGAATTGCGTGGTCAGATCAACGGACAAGATGATGAAGAGACAGCTTTGTATGAACTGAGAGTGAGTTCTGCTCAAACGTATATTTTCGGCTTTGTTTCACCTTTGAATAAGGGCCTAATTGTGCAAGTGGTAACGAAGGAGAAACGGTCTCATCTTGTTGGTATCATCAAAGGTGGAGAAATTACAGATCTGCCTCGACTTCGACCATCGTGCTGACTATTAATCCAGTCCCAGAGGAGGAAGATACGGGCGTAGAGGATCAAGATCATAGTCCGTGGTACATCTTCAATGACTTCACGGTACGAAACATTCCCGAGCAAGACGCACTCAGTTTCCCTGGAAGTTGGAAGGTATGTCTGCACAATTATCGCGTTTGATGTCTCTCAGCTGACCTCCTCATGATACCGAAGGTCCCTACAGTTCTCTATCTCGAAAGGGTGGAAGTTGCCGATCGCCTCGATTTCAGCTCTCTGCCATATCATATCGACTTGTCGCTGCTGTCTCAGGATACAAATATCGCGACGTACGTGCCGTATCCCAACTGTCTACAAGTGGCTCGCTTTTATTCACGATCTCATGTAGAAAACGTGACAAAAAGCTCATCAAGCACGAACTGCTCAAGCCTGATGAGTTACCTAAGCCAGGAACATTGGTCGCGATAGACGCAGAGTTCGTCTCGATGCAGCAGGTAAGATAGCCGAAGTATGTGACATCGAGTGCATAGCTCTCAACCTTCATCGCAGGAGGAGACAGAGTATAGATCGGACGGGACTAAGAAGGTTTTGCGGCCTGCACGTCTCAGCCTGGCTAGAGTGTCTGTGATTCGTGGTGACGGACCCAAGGCTGGCGTGCCCTTCATTGATGACCACATTCACACAAGTGAAGTCATCGTCGACTATCTCACGGAGTTCTCTGGTATTCGATGTGAGCTTTCACGGTTCAACGTTACGAAGAGGGGTATAACGCTGATGTTACTTATTCTAGTCGGCGACCTCGACCCGCATTTGTCAAAACACACTTTGACCCCGCTGAAGGTAGTGTACAAGAAGCTACGTCTACTCGTAGATCGAGGTTGCATCTTCATTGGACACGGATTGTCCAAGGACTTCCGTATCATCAGTATGCCGACCTCCCTCTAGCTGTCTTCTGAATTGTCGAACTAACCAACCCAACTTCGCACACAGATATCTTCGTCCCTCCTGAACAGGTGATCGACACGGTAGACTTGTACTTCATCAAAGCGCGCCAACGACGACTCTCGCTACGGTTCCTTTCGTGGTACGTACTGAAGGAGGACATCCAGATCGACACACACGACTCCATTGAAGACGCGCTGTCTGCTTTGCGGCTGTACAAGGCGTACATCAAGTTCGAAACAGAAGGGACGTTCGACCAGAAGCTCGAAGAGGTATACAGGGAGGGGAAGCAATACGTGCGTAGCATTTCTTCTGCATCTTCTCTCAGGCTTGACAAACCATGAACACTCACCCGACTGCTTATCTTTAGAACTTCAAACCCCCAACGCTCCCAGGTGCTTCTACCCCCTCCCAAACGCAAAGTACGACCCCTGTGCCTGCAGCAGCTATGAGTCTCCCGCCGCAATTCGCGATGACTCCCGGGCAGCTTCTACAGGCTTCGTTCAATCAGGCGCAGTTCCAGATGAACGCGGTGCCCCCGCAGTTTTTCAGTACACCTGCTCAGTATAGGCCGCAATGGCGGGGTAGATAGAATATTGAATCTTTGAATAAAATCTCAATTATCAAAGGAGAGATGTGCGTCACAACTTCAAGGAACGGTCCTACTTCTTTCCTGCGGATTTCGGGGTCACCTGTGAGTGCTAGGGTGTCCAGGGTCCTGGGACATCTTCCCGATATTAGCGCCCATCCTGAAAATCTCATTAACGCTCGCTGGGATTTCTTCACAACCGACACCCACTTCACTGTGTGGTTTGGACGAAACCGATTACTTTTACTGTGAGTAGGCCTGTCAGATTACTGGTTTCTTCGTATGATGAAACGCACTGGGCTCCGAGTGGATATAAATTTGCTCTGAAGACATGCACTACGCCTACGGGCGGCGGCCTAGAAAACCGTTAACTGACCTTCTTTTCTTCCTACGAAAATTTGATTGTGTACTGACTGTCCTACCTACTAGATCACCATCCTGCACTCTGCCCCCGCAACCCCAGGGCTATATACTTAGGATGTCAGACGCACACGAGCCCGCGGCTAACGCAGAAGATACTCTTCTCGAGGATGTTCGCGACACATACGACGACATGTACTCTAGCATGTCCTCCGTGCGCGAAGTCATCAAGTCTCTACAAACCAAGGTCGACGCTGGAGAATTGGATATGCAAGACGGTATCTCCCTCCTCGCCGCCAAATCCCACTTGATGCTGTCGTACCTTCAATCCCTGGTTCTGGTCTCTGCTCGTCGAGCCATTGGACACTCGCTTTTAGAGCGCACACCTCCGAGTGGGTCGTTCGCAAATGCGGAGAGGGGTGCGAGGGGAGACGGTGCTGGAGATCGGGTGGACAGTTTGATTGAGGGGAGGGTTGTGCTGGAGAAGATCAAGGTGCTTGAGGGGAGGATGAAGTATCAGATCGACAAGCTCGTCAGAGTTGCGGAGGAGAATGAAGAGAAGGCTGGGGATGCTGTCAACGGTGAGCATCTCGTTATACAAAGGGAGAATGCGTCTCATCCCATATGTTCCTGTAGATCCGCTTGCGTTCAAGCCCAACCCCGAAGCTCTGTTGAACCAGGAGATGGGCTCAGATGAAGAGGGAGACGAAGAAGCTGGTGCAGAAGGCGATTCAAGACGAGATGGGATATATCGTCCGCCGAAGCTGGCAGCGATGCCATACACAGAGACCACGAAAGGCAAGGACAAGGACAAGTCACGGAAAGGACCAGTGCCCACCGCGCTTTCGTCTCTGGCACACTTGGACCCGTCTATGCCGCACGTAGAATCTGCGTCTGGCTTGGGCTCGACGCCTGCGCTGATGTCGAGACGAGCAAAGGAGCTGGAGCGAATGAACGAGTTCGAAGAGGAGAACTTTACGCGTCTCATGATGAAGAAGAAAGACCTGAAGCG
>JAXQGX010000215.1:0-37030 GCA_037040455.1 Irpex sp. P115-07
TTTGCGAGCTTAGTGCGCCACTCACTTGCAGTGAATGGCTGGCCATTTCCCTCCTTAATCTGTCTCAATCGCGCAGCAAACCACCTCTCATTGTCGGCACTCCAGTAATCCAGACACATTCCTGACGCTTCCCAGGTCTTGACTGATGGCCACCACGATCGCCAAGCAGCCCGACTGAGCCCTTCCTTTGCAGTCTCTGAGATAAGGAAAGAAAATATATAGTCAGTGAACCCACTTTCAGGATAGTACAATACTCACTTGGCATCACACGGTATACCCCACAAATCACATCCTGCTGATGATGAGACAGGGTATCATCCACATACCCCCTCCCGCCAACAGAGACGTGGTCCTCTCTGGTATGGAAACCGCTAGGACCCCTTAGTACAACCCCTTCATCCACATCAGCTTCATGTGCCAATCGCCAGCTTATCCCACCCTGTAAGACCGCCGCTCGACCACAATAGGAGTTCACTACACTATCCCGCATCTGCTCGTACTCCTTGTACTCCTTGAGGCCAAATACAAAGTTGTGAGGGACTGTCCCAAGAGCCAGTGGTGTGGCATCATGAAACATCGGCATAGGAGCTGGTTTGGGCAGCAATGAGATATCTTGGCTGCGACGAAGAGTCTTGAATGGAATACCCCAATGGATGAGCCGGCTGGTAATCTCGTAGATCGACGGTGAATGACACGCTCGGAGAATGTGATTAACTGTCAGCGCATCTTTGAGGCAGAGGATGAAGGACATGTCTGCGTCCTGCTTCTTGGACGCATCAAGCAGGTACCACACCTCTGCCTGATGGATCCCATTGACGGTTCCAGTACGGACATGCAAATCCCGGCGCAATTGGTAGGGGTGATGTTCGCGAAATCTCGGGTCCACATCCACCAGACCTTCACGCAGGTTTGTGGCACTGATCTCTGCCTGTGATAGTCCGGTCACCATCTCCCTCGCCAGACTCTCCATTGCTGGTTCCAACGACTCATGCATATGCCCAAGAATTCGCCCCATCTCCTCCGTACTCAGCCATGACCCCGCCACATCCTCCTGGATGGTAATCGAGGTTTGCAATCCAAGGCGCTCCATGAGGACCTCTCTATATGAGACAAGCCCAGTAGCATTGTAGTTAGGAATAGGGGGCAAGCTGGACTGTATACCGCTCTCATGTGAGTTCTCCTTAGCTTCAGGAAATGTGATGCAACTCACCGGCTGCTCGAGTGGCATACCAAGCCCCTCTACCATTGGCACATCCTGCGTAGTTTCCGCAGACGTCGCTGACTCCGGTGAAATCGTCATGGTGTGGTCTGGACGCCTTTCTATACTCGTACCAGATTCCAGATCTGCCATGCGCTCTGACCGGCTTTCAGAGTCATAGAACGTCAGAAACCGTCCCTTGTCGGCATCCCAAATGGCATACTCGAAGATGTCCTCGACCTCAGCAGATGGGTCCAGAGCTTCACAAATGTCGAACTCGTTGTGCACAGGATCATATCGGCGTTGACTGGGCGCGGACTCCTCAAATGCCTTCCTCCACCTCGCCCTCCCAAGAATAAGTGTGCGCGTGTAGCTCCCGTCTTCCTCCAGTTCCCAGACGTATACCTTGCAACGGTGCGACCGGTTAGGTATACCAAGGTCTTTATGTGCAGCCGCCCGTGCAGCCACTGCTGCTTTCTCCGTATCTCCCATCTTGGCCATCCTTCTCTCACTCTCCTGTTGTAACTCACGGAAGAATTCATCCACGGTTTGCCCTGGATACTGCCGTGTCTGTGGATTTCGAGAAGGTTTCACTACTGGACGCAAGGGGGCATACTCGGAAGTAGTCGCTGGGGGCATGGTAGACAGAGAAGTTGTCGGCTGGCTGAACCACGGTGAGAATTGTTGAGCAGCATCTACAGGTGCATGCTCAGACTCGGGCCACTCCCATGTGTGTGTAGTGTCCTCTACTCCCAAGAGCTCATCTTCCCAGAATGGCGACGTCGTTACATGTCCGTGTGACCGACAAGCTGTGATGGCTTCTCGAGATGGCAAGTATACTCTCGACCAAGCATGTGCCGACACGCGGGGCTCCTCACCATAGTACAACCATATTGGGAACCTGAATCGATGTGCGAGCTTCCGTATCTCTTCCAGAAAAGAGCCATAGTACTCCACCCGCACGTCGACGATAATACCTGCTCGCTGTAGATGTTCGCCGGATGTGGCGCTTGTAGCCTGACAGATTACTGACTGACGAATCGCGTTCGTCTCCTCCACGGTCAGGAGGTTGAGTCGAGGCAGGTGCTCAAGCCACTCCTCCGGAAGAAGGTAGGACGCGTATGTTATTTTCGCCAGAACAAGCTTAAACGCTGCGCGTGCGTTTCTCGCAACTGTCTTTGCTTGTTGCCGCGTCGACCAAACAGAATCGTACTGGTATGCATCAGGCCACGGTATCAGAGAGTCAATTCGCACTAGCAGCGGAGTCCAAGCGTCCAAGGGCCACGCCGAGCTCATGGCAGAGAGAAGTTTGCGCAGCAGTCTTTCTAACCCCTGCCAACCCTCCACATCATGCAATCTCCATCCTGTTCTGTTAGACTGATGGACGGGCACAACGCGGATGTCAGATAGTGGCGCTAATATCTCCTCGTAAGCCAGACTAGTGGGACACAGAGATGTCCAGTAACTATCCTGCCGCGCGAATCGAGTGTGAAACCACGTCCATGGCGAGGGAGGCTGAGTTGTTGTATCGCCATGTGAAACATATTTTTCCACGAGAGGAAGGGTCGCTGAATTTGGAGAGACATATAAACCCGGATGGTCGGGGATGTCTGAACGATCGGCCCATAAAACCGTAGGCACATCGAACAGCAATGGTAGAACATCGCCGGTAGAATCCGAACTCATAGCACCTCAGGAGAAAAACTCGCAATAGGGGTCGTACTTGCGATAAGTAATTTATTGGATCGGTGAATGTGTAGGTACCGTGGATACGATGATAGAGATGTATTGTTGCGTAAATAGGGTGTGGAATTGTGTCGTAGCCCCTTCTGTGGAGTAGTAGTAAGTGTTCTGCATATCTGCTACAGTTTGTTCATACCTACTTCAAGAGCCGTGCTTTGTCGTCCACCACCGGTCGGCTTCACCAACTGATATAAGCACCTGGGCTACTTTAGCTTCAGCATAGGAAGTCAATGTAATCAAAAGACATACCTGGAAAGAACGTCGCGTGTCTCTAGACGAACAACGCCTTGCGCGACACCTTCGCAATTATTTCGACAACTTTCAGCATATATCTGTCCTTGAAAAATTTGACAGCATACCTTCTACAAAGCAAAATCGCCTGCTGTGCTGCTGTCCTAGACAGGTTCTTCCTCGAGAGGTCGGCCTATCCTATGCTCGTGACTTCACCGATGATTGTGTCCAACGCGAGACCTAGACGCAGCGGAAATCCACTTGCGGAAGGCACTCGCACAACTTGCTGAGATCTTGAACGATAGAAGCCTTGAATCGCCAAGGTTACCGATGCAGGTAAATACTCTTGATCTCGATGAACGAGAAGTGACACCTTACCTTCAGAACCACGCACACACACACGAACCAGGCTTCGCTTCCGTCCTTCACTTGTCTTACGATTATCCGCGCTCTCCCTCTGGGTTAGAAACTTAGATTTGGACATTCGAAATATATGACCCCTCGACTAGCGCACGATGCACCGTGCGTGTGAGACTTACCCGCTAGACAAAAAACGAACACCTGAAAGCACAAAACATGTAATTATCAGTCGATGCATGACTAAATAGAGCGTTGGGATCATACCTTACTTTCAATTTGAGATAGCCGCAAGAGGCACAGCCGTAACTTCAGAACTGAAGTCACCGTCTCAGGCCAGGGCCTAAACGCTGCGGAAACGCACTCAGGCAAGGCTGATAGCGAAGGAAACCGTTCGAGCTCGGATAGAACTCAAAATTGCTTGATAGCAACGGACTGCATTTAGTCAGCACATTCCAGCGCGATGTGACTATGGTGCAAGACTATACTCACCTGTTCCCGAGGCGCCACAGCTACTAGTCAACTACCGAACGACTAGCTTTCCCGGTGCCCTGTATCTAGAGTCCAGGAAGATCTGATGTCGAGTACAAGCAGTCAGTATTGTTACAAGCCTACTGATGGCGTTTCTAACGCAGCTAACCAGGTGAATACTCACGTACACGCACACCACGGTATGTTCGTTTACGTTCGTAAGGTTCCTTCAATTCACAGCTCGCCTGCGGCCTCTGTAAGAGATATCGATGAGAGATTACAGCTAGGCACCAGCGGAAATCCACTGGTGAAAGCTGCTCTACGATGGGAGGCTGTGCGTGAAGTCGATGGTGGTGGCGAACGACAAAGCTGTCGAAGCGCCCAATCTGACGAAAGCACTCAAACGATCAGCGCTCAGCGCTCAACATGAATATTCAATAAATGGTCACTTTTATTCTCACTTATTAAAGCAGCTCATTGCTCCGTACATCCAAGTGTATAGTACTGAGATACATCTATTTATCCTATGCACGACGAGCACATCTCAAACCCTTGATTTCCTAGACCCTCTCGCCCCCATGGACCTCGTGGTGTTCTCGAGTAAATGAAAATCAGCCGCAAGATGTACTGCCCGTCAATGAGATGATCGATACTCACCCATTGAACAACGTCCCTGAGCAGGTAGCTTGAGCGTGAGCTGGCTGGGACTTGCATGTTGAGCTTGAGCTGGGACTTGCATGTCTGCTTTAACGGGAACGGGTGAGACGCGGCGTAGCTGTCGTTCAATGCAGATGCAAGTCGCCAACACAACCTCCGCGATCCTAATACTTCAACCCGTCCAAGCTTCCACCGGTCAATTCCGACGTGCTGAAGTTCATCACCACAAACGCAGTTACCCCGTCCAGGGACCGTTTGTATGCGAAGATCGTGGGGTCTTCACGAAGCAGGAGTTCGAAGTCCTCGTATACCTAGATGTTGAGTCTTTATCAACAGGTGAATATAAAGAACGCTAGGGCTTAGGCTAAAACGAACCTCGTTCTTCTTACGCGCATCGAGTGCCCTCTTCCAAAAGTTGAGCACGCTGTTGGGATCCTCGTTCACCCGGATCCATGGAGTCCTGCTCGTGAACCCAGCGTGAGGACTTCCATCCCACTACGCCCAATGTCGAGTTCATTAGAGTTATGCTCACAGCGATTAAATGGACGTTTGGGGAATTTACGCACCTGTATAGGCGTCCGTGCATGGTCCCTTGCCTTCCTCTGAAACCCATCCAGCACATCCTCCATATCCACATCCGTCTTCCTCTGCTCCTTCTGCTGCTTCTCCAGCACTCTGTCAGTCTGTCAGCCAACTCGCTCAACGAGAGAGCGAGAGAGAAGGAGGGAGAAAGGGAGAAAGGGAGGAGACTCACCCGGAAACCATCACACCCCCTATCCAGCCAAAACCGCATCGTCTTCCAGACGGGCCTCTCTCACCTGCTCGTTCTCCCAGTTGAGGTCCGGCTGTTATTTGACGAAGAGGTGGAGGCATTATTCTTGCCTTGGCTCGTCCAATTCCCATGCCGAGCCTAAAAACATCGTCAGCACTTAGCTCATCGCAGCACTAAGGAAGCGGGAAGGGAGGAGAGGAAAAAGGGACATAGGGAGTAGGCACCTTGGAAGATAGACTTCCAATTATTCGGAGGCTGATGTTGACCCTGTGCGTCGTACCGCGGCGGCTGCCAGATGTACTAGTCGTGTTTTGGGCTGTCAGACTTGTTCTTGCTGGAGCGGGATTGTTTGCCAAGGAGTCGGGGATGGAGAGGCGGCGCCAGAGCGGCTCGAGTAGGTCGTAAGTTTGTTGGATGAGGGATTCGTGGCGAAGATTGAGGGTTTAGAGGTGGGATTGGAGGTGGGAGGCCCAGGAGAGGAGGGAGGGGGTGGGGGAGATGCCTTCGAGGCCGATGGAGGGTTTGGAAGGGTCTGTGACGGCGTCATTCGTGCTGCGTAGAGAAGAGGATGCCAGGGAGGTCGCCAATGCCGCTGTCGTTGAATGCGGCAGCACCAGGCCCAAACGCAAGCGGAAGTCCACTAGCGGAAGGTCGGTGGCAAAGGCAAGAGCGGAAACTCGAAAACGCCCAAGTCCTGAGGCCTGAAGTTGGGCGTCTGAATGCACGCGTCCCCTACCGCGGTTGTCGCCTCTCCATCTTTCCCATGAACCACCACCGTCTTACGCTACCTGGGGATCTTCTCTGGGTACCGTTCTCGATTTTTCATCTCGGCCATGTCAGTATGCGCTCTATTGATCTCTGGATGCGGCGTGGTTGCTCAAAGTCTTTCCCAGGTACCTGGCACCGCTGATGGGCCACTAAGGCGAACTGTAAGCATGCTTGCGTGGTTTCACAGCGTACGCGCCCAGTTTCTGCACCATTTGCTCACGATTGGGGTAATCTTGCTTAGTAGGCATCAGGAATGGCACACCTGTTCAATACGTATGCGGCGCCACTCGAATTCCACCCATCTTCAAACCATCCTGGTCATTGCCGGTCCCTGTATCCCTCGTTCGCAACGCCTCCTCCATGATGCTATCTGATGATTTCGTCGGATACCGTTCTGGTGGGAGACGTTGTTAGTACATCGTAGTCCATGCGAACATCTGTTACGGCCATCGCGTGAGTCTTTCCCAACCAAATGCCCCTCCTTGTTCTAATCCGATGCGGGCCTTATAGGGGTATTCGACGTTGGGTGGTGCGACTGCTAATCATGGCCGAGCAGCCAAGTTCCAAAGCCCCCCAATGTCTGTGACTGCGCCTCATCATTGAAATTGCCCTCCGCTATCGAGTATGTCCGTTCATGATGTGTGCGTAGATCAGTATGCTAATTGGCGTGGTGGTCAGGCTCTCGATATCACTATCTCATGCGCAGGTTGCAAAACCCCAGGCATTCCCCACAGTTTCCGTCTCTCACCTATTGAGTACGAAACTCAAACTCTACCTCATCGCGCGCCGTTCATAGTCTCTGCCGCTCAAGATACAGGCCGTTCTCCTCGCTCTTCTAGAGCCCGCCTTCCCCCGTCATTTCATCTGGCATTGTTACATCGGTGATGTCGTTGCATACATCATAAGCCCGGTTTAGAGTTAGGCAACTAGTCAGGTGGGTCTTGGTGCACTGACGTGTATTTGCTGTATTCAATACGCTGCAACAGATCTGAAGCTAGTGCTTTCAGCCATATCGGGTCTGGTCCGCTGGTCAACGTAGTTACAACTTAGTCTACTTGAAATTCGAGCATCCGTGAGTATTGTGTGCTGCTTTGAATTCTATCTGTGCCCCGCTGACCATACTTGCATCATGCTTCTTATTAGGTGCACGCTCAACACTAAGTCAATACTACATAGTACATTCCTATGTGTATGTTGCGTTGCGGTCCTCTATACCCAGACGTAGGCTGCCCGGTTCTATGCAGTCTATGCTCGGAGGCAAGTGGTAATCCATATCGCGTGATTACATACCGTATGTGCCCAAGAGCTTGCCCATCCACCCTCAAGTTGCGTAAAGCCGCTGAGCATGCACTCCCAGCACGGCGCGAGCAGATCGCGCGGTGTACTTCCTGCGCCACAGTATCATTCATGACGCCAATCTACACTATAGAGTAGGCAGAAGCTGTCCCTCTCATCTTACATCATGAACCTTGGGTTCGGCCCCTATCCACGTCTTGGGCAGTTTGTTTGTCTGTACTGGCGGCACTGGGGCAGACTATTTGCAATGGCGGTGCGAGTGGTACCCGCTTCCATAGGTACTCTTATTTTGTAGCCTGCATATCATTCATGGACCAAACAGCCGGACCGAATTGACCAAATCGATCCCCACTAACCACATCTGTCGCGATGTACCAATCCCCTCGTCTTTGCAATTCAAGAACTCTATCGCGAGGTAAGTGAGCCTGCAATGCTGTTACATGATGAGTCGAGCTCACCGTTGGTCCTATGCGTCTAGTACTTCTGTGGTGCTGTATATAGTGCTCTGGTCGCACGAGCGATATCCTTCATCCTGCTCTCGACTTCCTGCAATCATCAACTATCTTCAACTTGCCGTCAACCAGACTCGTCTTATTTGATCTTTATTCATGCCGGTATGTCATCTCCATTCTCGTCACGCCATTCGATAAACTCACAAACACCAGCGCAAATCCTCACTGCGTAAGAAGAATAATCGTGCCAAGAAAGAACGGAAAGCGAAGAAGGCCTCTCAGCGCAAGACCTCGGCTCGACCTCTGGTCGCCGATTGTCATTACCCGCTGTTCGAAGACGTCGACCCCGCTGTGCTCACTGGACTCGTTCCCTTCAACGTCCCACGTCGGTCTACCCAGCTCCCGCCTCTTTATCTCTTCCCCGGTCCCCATCTGTATCATCCCGTCAAGTTCCCTTTCAGCAGAACCTTTGTCTATCTTCTGGACTCCTCTCCGGAAGGCAAGAAGTTATCGTTCGATTTGAGTGAGGCTCAGCCTGTCCCACCTGGCCCGGTTGAAGGTATCTATTGTGCTTTTCAACCCGCCGCTATACTTTCTAAATGTTTTCTCACAGAGTTGTTTGGCTTGGTCGAACTCCAGCCAGGAGACGCCTTTCTTGGTCGTCCCATCAATGGAGGGGGCAGACCTGAGCATGACTGCTTGCAGGTCTTAGTTGCAGCGCAGTAAGTACCTTCTTTACCAATTTGACTGACTACTATTTGCTAAACAAAGTTCTACAGTCTTCAGCGCGAGCTCAGCGGCGAAACCGAAATTCTGCTCCGTGGTCAAGACACTTGGACTCACGCGATGATCGTGGATGCCGTGGACGAGCTTGAGACAGCTCGTGCCGAGATGCTAGGATCCCGTGAAGAGCGTGCTAGCACTGGCCAAACTCGCTTCCAGCGAGATCCTCGTGCCAAGCCCATGAAGAACGGTCCTCAGTGCTTTCCAATAAATAACATGGTGCAAAGAGCCTGCCAGGTTGAGGGACCAGCTGCTGCGCTGAAGACCGTGAACAATACGCCGGATGCGCATCAACTTCGAGTGCAACGTTTTGTACGGGTGAGTTGTCTTGTGACGTTATGTGACTGTGGCATTGATCATACTTTGCATCAGGCCGTTAGCACAATTAACGTTCTGGCATGGGAATTGCAGGGCCCTGAGGGCCTTCGTCGTGCTGCTCGTGACTACGGCGAGATGGTTAACACTCCTCGTCTAGGTCACCCGCGCAACTACTACTGGCCCTCCCAGCAGATCAACATCGCTAGCGCGCAACATCCCCACGATGGTATGTTTCTCGGAGTATACTACATAGCTAAGCTTGACATGTGCATTCTAGAACCCAGTGCCCACTTCAAAAAGCAGCAAGGTCGGTTCTCCGGTAAACACATCGACGATTTTGATGCGTCGCACGGCCACTCATGTGGGAACTCTCTCGGTGATACACCTGACGTACCAGGATGTGAACCTGGTCGCTTCCACTTGGTCGGCCTCGGAATCTATGTACAGCTTCGCTACCGTCTCCAAGTATTCTTCACAGGTCTCTTACACCATGGCGGTACTCCACCTCTTGTCCCGGATGACTATGAACTTGCTGGTTGGGAGACAAGAATGTTCGTCATCAGCTACCCAGCATCCACTATCCTCACTGGTGAGGCGCGACACTCGTTCGCCTCTCTGCCGTACCAAGGTCGTCCTCAGTATATATCTCCTGAGATGACAGGTGCTCCTCTCGCTCATCCTGGTTCGCCTTTCCATACCAATCACCCCACCATTGCCCAGGATGGATGGGTAGTCATGGATCGAAGGTCCCTCGTCAACTTCATCGTTCGTGGCGGACTTCAGCAGCTTCGTTGGGTTCTTCGTCAACTTCCTCCCTCGCTTCGACTGCACATCAGTGCAAACGACTACATTCGTGCTATCAGTTTCTCGGAGGAAGGCACCGATGACCTCGTCCACCCGGACGACTGGGACCTTGCGCCGGAAGACGATGTCCAGCACCCGTTCTCGGACAGGCATAAGGATGTGCAGGACGAGTATCTCAAAGTTGAGAATGATCGTCTTATCGCTGGCATTCCGTCAGTGGATGGGAATGCTTTCGCCGATTGGGACGTGACAGACATGGACTATGGACATCGCACGCAAAGCATGTAATTTTCTCTAGTGATGAATCAACCATGTTTCTGACCCAAACTGCACAGAGTCTACCAGTACAAAGCGTAAAGTAGCCACTCAGAGCTCAGCCGCAGACTCAGTCCCGGTCCCGAAACGTAGGTTTATATTCATATGACCACAGCTGTAAATTGATCACTTGTCCTTTCAGGTGCTCGTGCCAACATCATCGCCGAAGCACATGTGCGTGAGGCTGCACAGACTGCATTCCCCATGGCGTCAAGTGGTACTTGGCTGGTTCCGGATGTCCTTGGGTTTGGTTCGTCTTCAGCGGTCGCTACTCAAGGTTCTTCATCGGGAACAAGGGATCGAGAAGACGCTGTGATGACAGGCACAGGCTCTCAAGTTCCCTTGGGCCCTACTCACCAGGTATGTTCCAGAATCTAGTGTGTGATTATGTGATGTACTCAAGAATAGCTGCAGACAGACGAAGCTAGTGGCACAGAAGGTTCATCTGCGCGCGCGGCGGGAAACAATGACTATCGCGCACGTCTGGTAAGTCTATCATGTAGTATCAATTTTGTCAAAATCTTAATATTCCTGCTTAGCCATCGAATAACATGCAGGTCTTATTATCCCCTCTGCCAAGCGAGACACGTGAGCTCTTCTCTGGTTCTGCAGCGGGAGATGCAGTTGTGACAAGGCCTTCGCTTGATCGTCGTTGTAAGAAATATCGCATGTATTAGTTTACCACTGTATCTGATGTATGTCTGTCAGGCGAGGAATATATCAATGAGTTGTTGCTGTTCAATGTAGCCGGTGAAATTCAGTCTGTGGAGAGTATCATGCCCAACATGATTTCTGGTGGATTCCTTCGTCAAATGCTCGGCCGCTTTGATGAGCTCGACTCGAGCTTTGCTCGTGCATACTCTGAAGGATGCCTGGACAAAGACGTCCTCCCACTGTGCGCCACAGCCACTCGCGGGATTGGAGACTACTCTACTGGCACCACTCACTGGTTGGTGTTATATCACCAGCGTATCATGGCGACACAGTCAATACTTGAGCAGAGTATTCGATACATCATCGACACCACTTGCCCTGCGGTCGTACATGCAGTTCTGCAAGCTGGTGATGGTGGCGATGTAGGTTCTGGAGATTGGCTCTATACACTCACTGCAAAAGTGGCTTTCTTTGTCAAAGTCGGTATGCCAGTGAAGGCAAAGTCTACCGAATTCTTCCCGTCGACAATTCTTGCGCCCAAGGTATTCCATGAAGTCGAGGGCAAACGTCGTCGGAAGACTGTACCCCCCCGCAAGGTTGAACCAACCACTCTCTCATACATGCGACGCATCCTCTTCCTCTGGTTTTGTACGGGCACTCCATTCACATCTCAGATTCAAGCGTCGTTTGTCCGTGGGCTTGTGTCTCATCTGGGCCTTGGTGCATTGTTGCTTCCGCAAGTATGGGAGGTTTACAGCAACTTCCCCGACTGGCTTCTTTCGAAGGAGTGTCCACTCCTGTCCCGTGCGGACACGTCCCCGGACAACACCTTCAAGCCAGAGTACTTGTCTGCATTCTTTGATCGCTTACGCTTGGATCAACGCACACCTGCTTTGCAGACTGCCTTACAGCAACTTCAGCACACATATCTCCAGCTACACCAGCGCACCCATACTCATTTTCAGGGCACCGTCCAGGATGGGATGAAGGCTGCGAACCTGCGAAAGCTAATGAAAGCCATGTCCACAGCCATCACGAATCAGATGCCCACCGCAGCTGGCGATGGAGACAACGCTGGCGACACAGACAACGAGGAACTCCCAAGCACACCCACACCTATGATGACTCGTTCGACAAGGCGGGTGCTGAAATTCCTGGAGGATTCGCTGGCAGTGGCGAATGCTATGCGCGGCCCCGAGGACAGCCACATATCACTGAATGAGGCCCAAACCTTCATCCTTCAGAAGCCTGACTACTACCTACCTCTCCGAGAGCTGGCTCCTGGCCGTGCAACCATGAGAACGCACTTGAGCACATGGTTCGCACAGACTAGAGCTGGCTTTTTCTCCCTACAGGTCTTCCGTTTCATTCATTTCAATACAGAGGCCTTTCGACAGTGTCCTCCTCACCTTCGGCAAGTCGCGTTCCACAGCTTGGCAGAGTACGAGCAATACCTTGAGGATTTACGACACCATTTCCCCGGTCGCAATGAATCCTTCTTTTGCGACCCAAAGTCACTGGGCAATCCGATTGCAGGTCGAACTACGGAACGTGCCAGTGACTACTGGGAAGTAGCCATGGCTGCATCGTTTCCTTGGCCTCCCGCAAGACAGTTCGCAGCTGCACACAACGGTGTGCGACTGTTCAAGCGTTCTCTTCCTGCCAGTGAAAAGCATCTATGGGCCGGTGTCGGTGACTTGTCAATGTTCATGCTCGTTCTAGACATGCACTTCGCCGGTCTCATTGATGCTCCCACTCTCGACGATATTACAGATGTAGTCTCCACTTTGCAGAAAGGCGCCAGCTTCGGCTTACGAGACCTCGGATATGTGAACGCAACCCCAACTAGGGCAGAGATTGCTGCAGCATTCCAGCAATTCTTCTACGATATTGACACTATTTTGACGGATGAGCAACAAAGTGCCATTGGATGGTCTCCAGTTGTGGCAGAGCATACGCTCTGCAAATTCTCTCGTATGTATGGAGAAGCCTTCTACGTTTGATGTGGTGTACGCTAAAGATGTGTTTTATGTGAAGAGTTTTCTAACATGTCCATCTCCGGACTGTATGTGTACTAGTAGTCACCTTACCATGTGAATGTATGCTCGATGATTGGACAGTATACCAAGCGTTTATTGTGCATTTGACGCCGACTTTGCACGTTCCAAAGTACGGTAAAAGTAGTCTATGTTGTTGACCAACGACCGTGTCTTCCTCACCCTTGGCCATGGCTGATCTCAATGTCGCTATTCACAGCCTTACTCCCGATGACAACCTCCGCGTGGCTTATCACACCCTCACTGACAGAGTGGGAATAGCTTTGCGAACTCAGGTCGGGGACACAGCACGACTGGGTGAAACCAGGACCCAGGCATTTAATCTGCTAGAAGCAGCAGAGCAGGTATGATCTTGTTCAACACATACCGATAATGCTACTGACTATAGACATTATTGACTTTCAGCACCGTGAACGCTTCCCTGCCGCAGAATTTGCCATGCTACAGAATAACATTGGCGACATGGTGAAGGCGTTAGACGAAGCCTGTCATCGATCCATGGATCCCCCCAGTATGCCACCTCCGATTGTTGCCCATCAGAGCCGTACAGGCAAGCCCGGACGACCTCGCATTGAAATTGACCCAGTTTTCCTCACCAACGCACTCAGCCATCGTGGTCCACATTTGCTACAGCATGTCACCAATTGCTCTGCACGAACTATCCGTCGGCGTGCTCTTGAGCAAGGACTAGTACAGCCAGGACGTCCGGTATTGACGCAGCAGATGGGGGAAGATGGAAGGATGACAAGAGTGCACGCGTCTACCACACCCCCAACTTCTGATCTAACCAACGAGGAACTCGATGCGCTAATGGCGACAACGTTGGAGGCATTTCCCCAGTTTGGACGTAGCATGCTGCGAGGTAGTTTACGAGCCAGCGGCCACCGCGTTCCGCTGAATCGTATTCACGAGTCTTATATGCGAGTTCATGGCGCTCCAGGAGTCTTTGGCGAGCGGACTATACATCGCAAAACATATTCCGTACCTGAAGCAAACTCTCTTTGGCATCATGATGGTCAGCATGGTGAGTACCGCTCACTTTTACGATGCAAGTACCGCTCTAACAGTGCCATCGCCACAGGATTGATACGGTTCAAGATTGTCATCCATTGCTTTATTGACGGGAAATCTCGCCTTGTGACCGGCATCCGAGCAAGCAACAACAATCGTGCTCAAACTGTCCTTGATTTATTCCTGCACGCAGTCTCAACCTATGGAACACCTAGCCGTGTGAGGGGGGATCATGGTACGGAGAATGTCCTTGTAGCCGCTTGGATGGAGGAGCATCGCGGGCTGAACCGTGGATCCTATATCTGGGGGAAGTAAGTGATCACCTATCGTTCAGGTTTGGCTGAACAAAAGTCTGACTTGTTACATCAGGAGCGTGCATAATACGCGCATTGAACGGTTGTGGTACGATGTCACCCATGGCTTTGGTCAGAAGTGGAAAGCATTTTTCATGGATCTCGAGGCAAATTACTCCCTGAACCCACGTCTACCAGCGCATATCTGGCTTCTTCACCACTTATTTCTCTCTGCAATCAACGAGGACGCAGAAGAATGGGCAAGAATCTGGAACCATCACACACTACAGCTTCGAAACGAACGAAATGCGACACCTCATGAAATGTTCTTCTTTAGCATGATAGAAGACGGGCTACGAGGAGTTACTGGACTCAATGCAATGGACGAAGAAGTGCCGGAGCAGGACCTGGCAGGTTACGGTATAGATTGGGAGGTTGCAGATAATGCTCGATACATGCGGCACCATTTGGATAATAATGTGGAGCCAGGGGTAGTAGCAAATCCTTTCCAGGTTGGACCATCCACTCTCTCAGATGTTCCTTGCGAGCCTCCAAACTGTCCGTTTACGGCGGATGAAGTTCATAGCTTAGATGTTCATCTAGCTGCTACAGGACATGTGGGGTCTCGTAACATGCACCTGCGTTGTTTGGTATGGCAGGCAGCATTAGCATTTTGTAGTAACCTATACAACATGCCGAACTAACATGCAGTCTCAGCGACTTACCCAATACTATCGCTTTATTTCCAAGTGGATCGGTTCAGATCTGACGAGAAGGTGAGTCAGTTCAAATTTCAAATTTTTAGTTTTGCCCGCTATATAATGACTAGGGGCTTCACAAATTTCGTCCTGGGTCCTATGCTCATCTTCATCCAACCAAAACTCCATTGCTTGACATGTCCATGGATCTCGGCAGTGGTACTTTGTCAGAGACATCTTTGTCGGAACCTCTGGCATCGCAGACATCGTCGTCAGAACCTGTGCCGGCTGTGCAACCTTCTGGAGATTCAGGTTCTGGAGATTCAGGTGCTATGCCGTCTGGCACTCCTCCGCCGGCATTACCTTCTGGACATCCCTCATCAATTCAAGACCCAACAGAAGGCCACAATGAAGTACGGAGATCAGAGCGGATTCGTAGGCCACCCTTGCGGCCGGATGAAAGTATCTCGTTTGCAGACCGAGCATTACTACATCAGGGGCACAACCAACCGTCGGACCAAATTGACGGTAAGTATGTTTGAGAGCTGTCAGATATCTTGGCTCATCAACATACTCGCAGGCCTGCCCGGTATGAGTGCTACAGGGTCTGGTGAAGAAGGAAGTGTTGACTCCGATGAGACTAATGTGGATGTTGCCACCGCCATAGAGGAAGCGGATGAATCAAACGCGCAGATACCCACAAGTGAGTGTTTGATTACTGCGGGAAAGCATCAAGCTAACTCTTGTTCCATATAGCTGGCCTGTCGACGACCATTGTCACTCGGCTGCTCGCGCTTCCTCAGCTTGTTCCAGACATTGCAAATGTTACAGAGCATGGTAGGTGATTCACCGGCTAAGTAGATGTTTATCAAATCAATGATGAATATTTTAATTCACGCGATTCAGCACGTCTGGCAATAAGCACATCAGACAACAGCCTGAGAGAGAGAGAGCCAAGTGAGGTGGAAGGATGGCTGAGTGGGAGGAATGGTGACGAAGCTGACAATACATTGGTTAATAGTGAGTAGGAGATATACTACAAACCCTTGGGTAATGCTGACAACTGACAACCCTCCCTGAAGATATGAGCCATGAGCAGCTCAACGTCGAACGTACCTCGTCTTCGGGTCCGAGTACAGGTCCAACAGCATCATACACGGTGCAGAGTCCCGCATCTCATGCTGTTCCTATTCAAGGTGTTCAAGACGGATCAGAAGGTGTACACCGTGAGTATTTGTCATTTGATGCGGTAATTGAAGAAGTCATATTGAAACACAATAACGCAGATATGTTAGACCATCCAAACACCCTCAATGACTACCTGAACATTCAGTTTCCAGGGGCAAGGGCTCGATTTGCAGATTACCAATCTCGTCCTGAGCCTGGGGGATTAGGGCAGGTATACGCAGATGTTCTAATTGTCAGACATCTAGAGCAAATATGTGAAAGCCTGAACATCTCGCTGGGAAGTCAACTACCGGTGCCTCAGGGACACGTGGGGCCAACTGGAACTTATGTCGCAGTTTCTTACTTTGATGTTCTCTCCTGGCTTGGATTGTCGTCACAAACAACAGCCACCAGGAGGACATTGATTCAGAACATGCGCAAGGCGTATGCATCGCTGTACTCCGTTCGGATCCACTCAAGATTGGAGAATGCCGACGAAAGTGTCTATCAACAACTGCTGGTTTTTCAGGCCGTGGACGTCAATAGCCATCTGCTTCCCTTGGCCCGTAATGCAACGTGCCCCCCTTTAACACATGCAGAGTATTGCGCAGCCACGACAAATCGTGCACGTTGGGAACCAATCATACGGAGTATTCCACGGAGACTTCGGGTTGAGTAAAAATGTTTTTGTGTTAGTGTCGAGAATAGTTGATCCAATTTTGTGTGTTGACATCTATTGTACAACTTTACATATAAAATAGCTTTATGTGATGTCGGTTTCATCGTAGTTTGAGGAAAAAGCATGAAAATGTGAGTTTGACATATATGAATGTTTATGTAAGGGTTATTCGTGGACTATCCATGGACTATTCATGGACTAATCATGGACTAATCACTGAATATGCTTTGAGTATCGCATACACAATAAATGACTGGCGGCGGCGCAATAGCCACTGATGATGTGCACCGGCCTGTAAATAATTATCACGTATATTCTCAAGCGACGGACAGGTCGTAAGAATTGATTGGTGAATGACGTCCAGGCATAACGGATGCACCATGCAAATGCATTATAATTACGCTGTATTCCACACGTATGCAGCCATATATGTTATATCAAAAATTGAAACGTCGTAGACAGATGAAACTTGTACGACTAGTAATCATGGCGGCTGACGCAAAGCCATAAAGAAGCTGGAGTAGTTTGATAACAGCTGCCTATTATGGTAATTATACAAGCGCTTAAAACATGGTCGGACGAGAAAAATAAAACAATTGAGAGCACTCGTGTTCAGTATGAAGTAGTGATTATAAGAGATAGAATTGAGTGCATTACATTAATGATCTACCAGTTACAGCAGGTTAAATTCTCCTACATCTCCAACAAGCTGCGAATGAATCCATACGTCAAAGTCGGTGGGAATATCAGGAGACTCAAGCCAATCTTGACCCTGATCAGTCACCGATCGAGCAGAGCGTTGGATGAGATCACCAAGAAACTCGTCAAGCGTGATGTAAGCCATATCAAAGCAGGTACGAAGAGAAATGGGAAACGGAGTTGTACGACGCGGTAGTGAGGAATCATCTTGAACAACTCTACCTTTGCCTTTTGTATCGGCAAGCTGGTGATCCGGAGTTGAGTCCAATCGATCTTATATGAGACTAGAGATATGCGCACCATACGGGCCAGTGATTCGGTTACTGTAACCTGGAACTGTGGCCAAGTTAGCCACAATGATAGTCGAAACGGCACATAACACATACCAATATTTTCCACGATCTAGGGGTAATTGGCATCAACTCAGAGCCATGGATGGAGCGCATGAGTAATATGGACCGGAGGGCGGGATTGGTGCGATCTTGCTCCAGGTCCTCGGGATGAACGATAGCATGGATCTCTGCGCGGTTAGGGTGACCCTTGCCTTGCAGGTAGCGGTTGACACTGAGCTGGAAAGCCTCATAAAGTGTCTCTGCAGCGTCAGAGCGCGTGGATTCACCCTGGTAGACAATCTCATAAGATATGCGATCTATTAGAGATGAAGGGTCGGTAATGCGGCGGTTGTAGAGTGCTGCAACAAGGGAGATCTTGTCAGCCGGCGTACTATAGTCTTGCTGACTCTTGACATGGTCAAAAGCCTAACGTACGAGAGCAATTAGATACTAAGCGATAGGATTATTGATAATACACTACCTCGATAAAGTTCTTGTTCGCGTACTCCAGTCGAAAACCTTCTTTGAACTTTATGAACTCGGCATGATCCCAGATGGAACCATCCCCAAGCAATACTTTAGCGAGTACAAACGATGTCCACCTGTGACGATCAGCTTGAGTACGCCAGTTGTGCGACACACGTGTCACCTGTGATACAAATAATCAGGCAAATCGTGATATACATAAGAGATGTGACAAACTTCAATTTCGCAGAACTGCATCAACAACTGGGCGACAGGATGTGTGAGTCCTGTAGGGAATGGACCATCATCGGGGAGCTCAAACCAAGGCCGAATTCGTTGTCCGAGTCCTGGGTCAAACGAGGCCACCGACTCATACGTCAGGTTATGGAAATTACCCTGCCCAAGAATAACAGCAAGTAGAAGGAAAGGTGTGACTGGTTCAGGAGCTGTACCAGAGTAAATGAGATGAAGCGCGCAAGCTGCACCGTAACCAAGCCATAAAGCGTCGTCATCGGCACTGTCGCGAAGAGGGCTGAACTGTGGGGTACTGTAAGGGCCAATAGTTTGCCAATGATCATGATCGTGTTCTATCTTGCTGAACATTTGCTCCCATACGCTGCGCTCGAGACCTCTACCAATCGTAGTTGTGCCAACAAATCCAGATGTGTTGGAGTCACGGAGCGTGTATGAGCGATTGTTATAAAGGAAGGCTCTCAGAGGTACATTCCTGATAAACTGCATGCCTTGTCCCAGCGGTGGTGGTGTCTCCGGAACGGTGTCCTTGGGATGAGAATGGATGTGCCGCAAAAGCTCAAGAACAGCCGTGGCCATGGCCTGAACGGATGTCCCTTCTAGGGAGAGTGGCGAGCTGTTGCCGATGGCAGGACGAAGGTACGTGTTCTGCAACTTCCGACTCCAGCGGGCCAGAACATCGTCCGAGACGACAAGATCGGAGTTCATTGAGTGCCTAAGTCTTCGTATGGCTAAGAGAGGATGTTGGACAGGATTCGAAGTGTTGATAGAGGGTGGAGATATGGCAGCAGAGGAAGTGGGTGGCAAGGTGCTCAAAAGGGGTTGTTCTGCAGAAGAACGGGAGAGCAAGCCTCGTACGGGAGAAAGTAACCGGGCACGACGAATTGGCCGAGTATCCTCACCAAACTAGGTACACAGAGTGAGCATCTGACGAGAGAGACAGAGAAATGCTACCAAACAAACCTGGGCAGAGGGTGATCGAAGACGCCGAAGTGGTGGTGTCGCAGACGCCTGAGTAAATAGTAGTGAGATCTGTGACCATAGAGAAAGAGCAGTGTCAACTTACCACGTCATGGGCGGAGAAGTTGACAAGAGCGGAGGATGGAGCAGTCGAAGAAGAGGCTTCGGCTGCCTGAGCTGCAGGAGGTGGACTGGAAGAAGAACGAAGATACGAGGCCTAGAGTGAAAATATAAATACCCTTTCTTTTACCAAAACAAACACTCACGAACCTCAGGCGCAGTATCACCAAACGGAGTATCCCAATCAAAGTCCAGAGAACCAGTAGCAGGAGAAGTGTTGGGTGAATGCGGACAAGTGTCAAAGCACTTGAGGGTAGTGCTGCGGAAGTGTTGAGCGTAGTCCTGATACATTTGAAGCTTTGAAGCAGAAAGAAGTATCTCGCGATGAGCGTAGCAAGGATGGTTATAGAGAGAATGCTCGGGGATATCTTCAGAACTGTCAAAGAAATCCACGATAGGTGCTGTCAGAGGACCATGACGAGGTACTACGATAGAAAATATTTCATTAAGACAAAAACATTCAGTGACGGGCAGGCTTACCAAGGATAGCAATTGGGAGGATATGACGGGGATCATCAGAGCGAAGCATGTTCTGGAGTTTGCACTGGGACTGGAGGGCAGAAGCAGTGAAAGCTGCACTAGACAGCTCAACCACCTTGAGCTTGAAACCGCTGGCATTGGGTCGCTTAGCAGGCACGACGAGTTGGAAGCATGCCTCATCTGGGGCCACAGGAGAGACATGTGGAGCCGGAATCGTGCGCCCTTTTTGCTCGAGTGATGTGATGATGTTTGTATCAAGAACACTCCAGATCGAGCCGGTGGAGGGTACGTCTAGAACAAACATCTGTCCTAGTTTATCCATATACTCCAGCCAGAGACGCACAAGCTCAGGCACATATGGAGCAGGATAGTTGCGGCCAGCGCCTGACTTCTGAGTCTTTATCTGTAATCTAGTTAGAGTATGTTGTGACAAGAGAAGAATAAAGGGGACTGACCGGAAAGGATAGAACCACCAAGAGAAAGGTGATAAAGGTAGGGGGGCTAGGCAGAGTAGCCGATGAGGCGACATCAGGGGCAGGAAAAGAAGGAAGAGCAGAGGGTTGGCGGGACTTCTGAGAATTCCCAGCCTTCCCAGTTTTGCCGCTGCTTCCAAAGTTCCTCCGGGCAGCCTGCTTGCGTCGGTCATTGGCGGAACCATCAGCATCAGTACGAAGACCTTGCCAAGAGGACGAGATACGAGGAATCAGGGGAACCTGCGATGATGTAGGTTGGGTGATAGGAGGGATGATGGAAGGGGAGAAAGGAGTGTCTGTCGAAGTTGGAAGGGTGCGAAGATTGCCAGAAGTACCAGTAGACGAGCTAGGAGTTGTAGGGAGAGATAAACTTTGAACAAGTAAGGTACTAGATTGCTCATATACAGGCGGCGACTTACCCAGATGGCTGCTCATTGTTCTGAAATGCTTGATCTGCACCATGATATGCCGCAGCATGGCCACATATGCAGATGTCCGCCTCGGTGACAGGGGTCTATATGTGAGAATAGTAGATATATTAGATGAGTTAGCGTAAAATAATGTGATAAATAGGGACACTGACGTAGTACAAAGTACTATCAGAACGAGTGCCTACCCAGAAGCGGCAAGCGTTGGGACAAGCCTGTTTGGTATGTGTGAGGCGATCAAGGAAAGGAAAGCAAAGTATATCCCCTCCAGAAGGGGGCCTAAGAGAGGAAAAGCTAGCCATTTTTAGGAAAAGATAGGATAGAGAATAAGAGCTGTAGGATAGGACAAGCCTGACTGTGAACGTTCAGTGGGAAAAGTCAAAGTGTCGAAGAAGTTGATAGAAGGTGTGACAACAGAGCGCTTTCAGAGTCACAAAACTACATAATTCTGTGACAGTGATTTGTAACAGATGCCAAGCAGGACTCATCGTGAGTGAGAGAAGAAAATGAAGTGAAAACTTGCGAAAGGAAACAACTTGAACGTCAAGAGATCCTGTAAGATCTCAAACAGAATGCAATCATGTACAGGACAGCGATAGATTGGGACTCCATCAGCAATCTATGATGTCTTGAGATCTTGTGAGATAGTGCGAGATCTTCCGCATGGAGCAAATCCCACAAATCTCATGAGTTCTTGCAAGATCTCACGAGATCTTGCAAGTTGATTCAACTGACCTTCCGGAATAGGTTCACAACGATGACAGATCTCATAATATCTCGTCAGTTATCACCAAATCTCGGGAGATCTCTCAAAACCTCCCAAGATAAGCGCTATGGCGACACATGTCGGGCAATGCAGATTGTTTTTGTCCAATGTGAACCTTCATAATATTCGCGCTGGAGAATCCAGAAAAAGATAGTCAGACTCCTGTGTTGTGACGTCGGACTAGGTATGGTGGCAGCAAACTACGCACAGGAGCCAATATTGACCCATCTTGTATATCGACAGTCCCCAACGGCGAACGCGACCGGTTGTAAGAGAGGAACCTCGTGTCGTGCTGTCAGGCCACTGTAACTAGTACTTACTACTTATGTATGCGTACTACTATGACTCAGTGTCAACGCCGGAAGCGCACACGGCGGGACCGAGACGCGTGAACAGCGTACGCAGTGACTCGTGCCGCACTTACAGCCGGATTCGGAACGATAGGCCTGTAAAGAAAAAATCGCAGAGGCTCGGCTCGAGCTGATCACAGGCGGAGGTGGGCGGGACGAAGGAATCGTGATGGCCGCCTCGTTCCTATTCGCTAGGGAGGGAGAGAAGAGAGTCGGGTGCGTGTTTCAGCGAAGTCCGACTGTGTGTATGTTTGGCGAAGGGGGCCTATCGTTTTGAATGTGGCTGTAATCCTACTTTTGCATCTAGAAACGAATACAGGTCTTATCCAAATTTACAAACTTCGAATTCTTTGCAGACGAGATTGAGTGTAAGCTTAAGATTACACCATTGAGGAAGCAACATCGAAGGATACGACAGCTCAGGCTTGCGACACTGTTCGTGTCACAGTGAAGCTATACTCTACGGGGACTTCATAGTAAATCATTCTTTTCGCCAGGAATCATCTCCATATTCAGCGTCCCAAATCTTCGGCAGGAGCTCAGCCACCATTGCACTGATATCTTTCCACTCCTTTCCTTTAAGCTTGTCCGTAGTCGTCACTTCAAATCGGTCGCCCGCCCACGGCCCACGATGTAGATCTCCCTCATAGCACATGGAGATAGAACCGTCCGATGACCAACAGATACGCGACAGCAGTGCCTGGCCAAGGCTGATAGGACCGTAGAGAAAAGGCATCGACTTCTTGACTTCGCCTTCCGTGATGCCGGCGATGGCATCTGCACGTACGTATTCATGCTTGGACAGGTTACAGAGTACCCATGGGTTGGAGGATTTGTACTCTGGGTCGGCTAGCGTTTTGAGAGCTGTATAATCGCTGGACTCCATGCGTCCGTCTCGGTACAGATATAAGTACTTGCTGGGTCGGTCTCGGCGACGTTCGAAGCGTTCAAGGATCAGTTCCAGAAAAGCACGGGATTCACCATCTTCCGAGCAACTTGAACCATCCTCATTACCTAGCCATTCGTTGACGTGTGCTTGCAAGCTACTTGGTTAATCGTTGTCGTCGGTGTAGTCTCCGAGACAGACAACGCGATCACCGGCCCACGGAGCGAACTTGAGCTTTTGCAGCTCACCAGCTCGGGAGAAGCCAATTGAGAGGAGACGGCCATCGGCTAAGCAGAAGCAGGCAGCGTCCACGAGGTCGTCCATGTACTCAAGTATCATGGAAATCAACTCGTCGGAAAGGTGAAGCAGTCGAGATGCGGGGCTCTTCGATTTGTGAGCCGTGCGAGGGTGTTTACGGCTGCGCCATGACATGAGTATACATCACCTTTCGATGCGAAGAATACTCACTACAGCAAGGCTAGCCTATCCTCTGACCACGTCGGAACGGTGAAATCAACGATATCTACGAAGGTTGCGTGATAGCAGAAGAATTCTCCTAGTTTCCCGCCATTGATGGCCTCTTCAGAATCCAAATTCGTCCTGAAGGCCACAGAACGACAAACAATCAGTTCTCATGCATCATATCGCAGCTCGGAAGGGTGATTAAAAAGTGAGTTAGTACGCACAGTAACCAATACTGGCCCATTTTGTATCTGAATAGTTGGATCCTCGGCTGTAACGGTAGAGAGCACACAGAGGCTTAGGAGTACGAATCGACGCCACACTAATGTACAGTATGGTTCGGTCGAGAGGAGGATGGCTGCGCATGCCACGCGGTGGCACTTCAGCCATCTGGTGAGCTCCGATCAATATTGTCCTCCGATCCACGGCACCGTCCGTGCGTCTGTTGCAAATGCACGTCTTATTCAGAGTACTCTTCAAGTTTGTACTATAGACGAGGTGTGAGGCCAAGCTCGCGATTATACTCAGCAATAATGCGTAATATGAAGATGGCTTTCAAACGTCGAAATCCGTGTCTACTTGTGTGTTACTCTTTCGAGACCTTCGGCGGACTAATCGATATCGTAACCTCTTGTTCGCCAGAAATCGTTTCCATATTCAGCGTCCCAAATCTTTGGCAGAAGCTCGGACACCTCCGCACTGATATCCTTCCACTCAGTTCCTTGAAGTTTGTCCGTAGTTGTGACTTCAAATCGGTCGCCCGCCCATGGTCCACGATGTAAATCTCCCTCATAGCTCATGGAGGTAGAGCTGTCTGATGACCAACAAATGCGCGATAGCAGCACATGGCCAAGGGTGATGGGCCCGTACAGGAGAGGCGACGACCCGTTGACGTGACCAGTCCCATAAGGATAGAGCGGATGGTGTCGTTTTTCAGGAGCCGGTGAAAATGTCTTGGAAGCTTTGTGTGCTTCGTAATCGTCCTTGGTGATGGAGGCGATGGCCTCTGCGCGCACATATTCACGCTTAGACAGATTACAGAGTATCCACGAATAGGAACTCGACGTTTTGTACTTTGGGCTCATCAGCAACTTGAATGCTTGACGGTCATTGCTTGTTACTTCGAAGTATCGGTCGTCTTCCAGATACACGCTGGATGGGTACCGGCGGACTGTGAAGTGACGGAATAATACTGTCTCCACGAACTCGGATGATTCCTTGCCTTCCTTGCTGTTCGAGCTGTTCGAGCCGAGCAAGCTATTCGAGCTGTTCGAGCTGTTCGAGCTATTCGAGCTATTCGAGCTATTCGAGCTATTCGAGTCGTCGTCACGTAGCCACTCATTGACGTCCTCTTGCAGACCACTTGGATAGTCGTCATCGTTGGTGTATTCTCCGAGGCACACAACACGGTCGCCAGCCCAAGGAGCGAACTTAAGCTTTTGCAGCTCGCCAATTCGTGAAAAGCCGATTGCGAGGAGTCGTCCGTCGGTTAAGCAGAAGCAGGCAGCATCCATCAACTGGTCCACGTGTCCGAATATCATGGAGATCAATTCGTCCGAGAGGCGAAGCAGTAAAGATGCAGGACTATTTGATCTATGAGCCGTGCGAGGGTATTTGCGGCTACGCCTTGACATCAGGCTACAATACCTTGCAACATAGAAAGGAGGCTTACTGCAATAGGTGTAGTCTATCATCCGACCATGTGGGAATGGCGAAATAACGGATATCTACGAAGAGCGGGTCATGACAGAAAGATTCTCCCAGTTTTCCGCCACCCGGCGTAGCCTCTTCAGAATCGAAATTCGCCCTGGATGCAACAAAATGAGTAGTCAGTTTCTCATGTTACTTAGAACAAAGGAACATGAATTCCGCACAAACACCAATATTGGCCCATCTTATGTTTCAATCTTCGTCGAGGCGAGAGCAGCAGGCAGCAGGTTGAGGAGAGCCAGTCGAGAGTTGCCCTAGGATGTGGTTTAGTAGAGAATCCGAACGCATGGCCTCAGTCACGTCGTGCCACGTCGCGAGCGGTCTGAGCTCCGATTGCACTCGATTGCACTCCGATCCTCGGCACAGCACCCGAAGAGTGACTGAAGGTTATGCAGCAGGTACGTCACGGTATGATGAACAAAAGTCATCCTTAGTGGCCGTGACTCGAAAGGATGCGTTCGAATATATATATATACTCTCAAAATCCTTACTCACAATACCAGTATCTTTGTCCAATTCTAGAGTACATATATCGACTTCCCCTGGTACATGGGAGACCGAGTAGATAAGTAGTTAACTCGGCCCGACTAGTACTGAAGACTTCAGTTGAATCAGTTGCTCAAGTCTACAGTGAGGGGAGCCTCCACTCCGCCGCGAGAGATAGCCCCAGTCTCAGTCTTGAAAGTGATCCAAGCAGTGATACCATAAGCTCCTTCAGCGAGGTATCCGTCGGTGTCATCGTTGGAGATGACGGGAAGCTAGCGTTAAAACAAAATATATTAGACATGGAGAAAACCTGGTCACTCTCTGGAACAGAACGTACGGTGGTCTCGAAGGAGTAAAAGTGAGCGTCCGCAGGGTAGTCTGAACGGAGCAGCTGATAGTCCGGAGTGACGAACCCGTTAGGGTAAGTACCATGAAGGTACACGTCCAAGTTAATGGGTTGCCAGCGAGCAAGAGTGGAGTTATATTTGACAGTGAATTTCTGAAGGTTCAATGGAAGTGCGTGAGAATTAGGTGAATGTAACAAGTGCAGATGAGCGTGCATACCTGACCGAGCTTGACGGTCGTGGGCTCCACGTCGACTATGCCAAACCTGACAGCCTCTTGACGAATCTCGAGGGCAGGGCTGGCAGAAGCGAGGCCAAGGGCAGCCGCAACAGCAACGAAGGGAAGAGAGAAACGCATGTTGATAGTTTGTAGGGTGGATGAGTATGTGTGTGGTGATGCGTGCGGGATGCGAGGGCAATCGGATGTTGCTGCTAAGATATCAGTGTAACACCGCGGTATATATACCACTCGAGATAGGATGAAGGGCTGAGGTCGCCGTCTCGTCGTAATGTATTCGCGGTGAATATCATGACCAAGCGTACAGCCGTCTGGAGCACTGCGTAATTCAAGTGGCGAACTGGCACTGTCTCGTAGGCTTGAATACGCCGCGTCGCGATGACGAGTTCGGGGTAAGATTCGCATATGTCCGTGGTTCCTCTGTGTCGTCTCGTAAGTGCAATTATGGTGAGTTCGCTAGAATGAAGACGCACCCAAATGATCCTCTGCATTGCGATATTTGATGTGTTGATGGGCATTCGTGGCCGAAACCCCGAGTATAAGTAGGAGCTGCATTCGAGAGTTAATTACTCAATAGCAAATACCGCCCCTACATACTTCAGCTATGAGTTCGGAGCTCCAGCCTGAGGTTTGTGGCTCTAGATGAGTCCGAGAGCTAGCCAGGAGCGGCGAAGGAGTTGTTCGAAGTTGTGGATGAGTGCCGCAATTCAATTGACGACTCCACCAACGGAGACATGCAGTGCTGCGTATGATGAACTCAAATGACAGAGAACCGTTGACCAAAGCCAAACATCACTCACCTGAGCACATGAGTGACGGCCTGAGATCGCTACGGATAGGCTTTAAGGCGGTGACCGGAGGTCGTACACCGGCAGCCAAGCACAAATTCTGGGAACCCGAAAAAGCCGTATGCAACATGCTTGTTGGTAAGTAGAAGTAGAAGACATTTGCAAGCCTCAGGAAGCGAGCATTGGCACAAATTCCGAGTTGAATCCACAGCGCTGGCTCGGTCTCTACCGTCGTACCTGACCATGGAACTTCGGCCAGTCGAGGCAGTTCAGACTTCGCACCTGGCAATGATCGATGATTGCGTAAGTACTGCGCCTGCTGTGCCTCGATCCTGTAAGTAATATGAGTAGCTTCACTTCTAGAGCTGACTATGAGATGAGGTATGCAGTTCAAGAACGTACTTGAGTCGGAACACCTGCCATTCTATCGCCTCTGTTATCGTTCTGCATTCTGCTTCTCAGAGCTTAGACGTTCAGCCCTCTATCTTCGTACGGATATGTGTGGTGACGATACGTAAGACAACGCCGATATCCCTGAGTCTGTATAAGGAGACGTATTAGTTGACAGATTGCTCAAGGTTGAGGGACAGCTCTCACCTCTATCGCATACATCTATTACGGGCTACAGTACTGATGCCCGCTCCGTTATAGCCTGAAAAATGAGTCCAGTTCAACAGAGAAAGACGAGCGACGCAGTTCGAGGATGGACCTGAATCAAAACGTCCTACGTAGTCACCATGTTTGTTTTCGTCCGCACAGCGCACATACGAATCGCCTATCTATCTGATATTCTAGGTCGCCATTTCATGTCCATGCAAGATTTTCACTAGGTATATACACGATAGCTAGCAAGCTATCACAGCCTAGGTGGCCCAACAGCATCAGCGTGGGTTCATGGGGAGAAGTAGCGAACTTACTGTACGTCGAGGCCAACACCATCCTCCCATCTTGCCGCGCAAGTTACTTAGGTCGACACCATGTAAGTAGCCGAGCTGCGCGACGATTGCACAACTATGACGGTGGAGGTGTCCGACATGGTGGCCCACTTCAGAACGCGAACTCTTTCCTCATCAGGACATCAACGGAATTCACCTCCAAGCGCTTATCTCAATCCGCAGAGCCGAGCTCAAGCTGCGCACAATTACAGTCACTCAGATCATACTCTCACAACAGTAGACATGCGGTTTTGCAAAGATATGAAGATAGAGAAGAAACGTCGATAGTATACATTATACTGGTACAGTAACAATAATAATGATAGCCAAAAGAAACAAAGGACCAGAATCTAGACACGAGACTGAAACGTCTAAGCACCGAAACCGTAGAGGGTACGGCCGGAACGCTTGAGAGCGTAGACAACGTCGAGGGCGGTGACGGTCTTGCGCTTGGCGTGTTCGGTATATGTTACTGAGTCACGGATGACCTATTTGATATGATGATGAGCACGGGGATGAGAGAAAGATAGAGGGGGAGGGAGGAGACGTACGTTCTCGAGGAAGATCTTGAGAACACCACGGGTCTCTTCGTAGATGAGACCGGAGATACGCTTGACACCGCCACGACGGGCAAGACGACGGATAGCGGGCTTTGTGATACCTGAGGCCACAGCACATGTGTCAGTTAGAGGTCGGTAAGGGAGGAAGAAAGGCGACGTACCCTGGATGTTGTCACGAAGAATCTTACGGTGACGCTTGGCACCACCCTTTCCGAGACCCTACAGACGAAAGAACACAACTAATTAGCCTCCAAGTCACCACACCCATACACCCCTCAGATAGGCTTACCTTTCCACCCTTTCCACGGCCAGACATTGTTCAAGTAACTTGATAAGGGGTTAAAAGTTGTTGAGAGTTGTAGAGTTGCACGAAGGCAGGGAGCGAGATGAGAGTCAACAGCCACGCCTCGCCCGCCATATATATACCCGCCTGCGACATAGACGCCGTGAGGCCCGCGAGCAATTCACGTGACCTTGTTTATTGGCGATCAACGGCGCTTCACGTGCTCGACGCGACGCGTTCATTGGGCGCTTGATGAGCGGGTATATAGGCGGGGTGGCTTCGTCTGTTTGCAGCTCACTCTCACCTTCACTCCCACCGCCGCCGCCAACACCACATCACCTTTTCATTAAACTCGGATTATTTTGAGCAATGGCCCGTACTAAGCAAACCGCTCGCAAGTCTACTGGTGGTAAGTTTCATACTTCTTCGAGTCGTTCGATGAGTACTTGACTAACGATAACTTGTATAGGTAAGGCCCCTCGTAAGCAGCTCGCTGCCAAGTCTGCTGCTCGCAAGTCTACTGCGGCTGTAAGTCCTCTTCCTCTGTCGTCGCGACTTCAGGAAGTCTAACATACCCTCCATAGACCGCGACCGGTGGTGTGAAGAAGCCTCACCGTTTCCGCCCCGGAACCGTCGCCCTCCGTGAAATCCGTCGCTACCAGAAGTCGACGGAGCTCCTTATCAGGAAACTCCCCTTCCAACGTCTCGTCCGTGAAATCGCTCAGGACTTCAAGGTGCGTCTTCCTCTCCCCTCTATTAACCTCTCACTAATCTACTCATACTTCTTGCAGACTGACCTCCGCTTCCAATCATCCGCCGTCATGGCCCTCCAAGAAGCCGCAGAAGCATACCTCGTCTCCCTCTTCGAAGACACGAACCTCGCCGCCATCCACGCCAAGCGCGTCACCATCCAGCCTAAAGACTTGGCCCTCGCTCGTCGTCTTCGTGGCGAACGCTCATGAGTCTGAGGTGGAGTGGGAGTTGTAGAGTTTTGTGATTGATACGCTCGAAGGCGTTGTATTCTGGCTGGTTGTATTGTTATTTATCCATCATATTCTCTTCGGTTAATTCATCTCTTTCTATCTCTATATCTGAACGTGTGGTATGAGTGAAGGATGTATTGAGGTATATGTAGGAAGACAAGTAAGTAGAAGGAAGGGTATGGTATTAGTACATGAATCCCGAAACAAGAAAAGTATATAAGTGTCATAAGACGTCAGTGTGTTGAGCCTTAGAAGCCCTCAGCCTCACCGCCATACCGCTTAGGCAGCTCCTTCGCATCAATAACAGGCAACAGCGCCGCACTAACCGTACTCTTCCCAGTCCCAACGACATTCATCTTCGCAAACGTCTTCGCAGAGAGCAGAGGCTTGAACAGCCAGAAGATCCACGTCGCGAACGTCGGTACGTTGATGAAGAACTTGTACGCCTATACCATCATGGGACCAGCCATCAAACAAAGGCCAAGGAGTGTAGCAAGGAAGAGGGAGACGTACGAGGAACTCGGGATAGTTGTCCTGGAAGATCTTCGACGCTTCGCCGGCGGCGGCTTTCTGGTTGGGATCGCGCCCGCCCATGAAGCTTACACCTTCGTAGTCGTGCACCTGGATCATCTGGTCGTATTTCTCGAAGTCGAGCAGACGGACGGTCTTCTCCATTAGTTGAACGCGCCAGCTAAAATATACCAGCGTGAGTCAAGCTGCGATATAATGCAAGGGAGATGGAGGTGGATGGAGAGTGTAAGTTGTGCGTACCGAATGAAACGCTTGACGTCGCTGAAGACGGGTTTCATGTCCAGTCCTCCACCGTATACGTTGTACCTACCAACCGTCGACATTGATACAATGAGGGAGTAGGAAGGAGGAAGAGGACGTACGTGACAGGTCGACCTTCCTTATCATGCCCAAACACCCTACCCACCCCGCCAAACACATCCTCGGGGAACTCCTCGCTCAGGAGCTCGTCGATCTTGAACTCTTGTCTCCATTTGAGCGTTGCGACGAGCATGGTTTGTGCTTCTTGCACATTCAGCTCTCTAATTCAATACAGTATGGTCAATGGTTTCATTCGTTGCGTCGCGAGAAGGAATGCGCAGCCCGTACCTAGCCCGAAGGAACTTGACGAGTACGACGCTCACTCTTGCGTCTTTGGTAGGGTTGGACGGGTCAATTTCGATGCCCCACAAGTTGAAGGGCGCGGGTGTAGCTTCCTTGTCGTCTGAAGCATAGGCAGAACGATATACCTCAGGAAGCTTCGCCTGCAAGATGGGTCACATTAGCAGTGGACATGCTGCTGCGGCATGGGCATAGACGTACCCTCAGTTCCTTCAAAGCCGTCCACTCAGCCTCCGTAAACTTCTTCGTGAGCTCATTCTGAGGTTCCGTGACCTCTGCGGCGGGTGTAGTCTCTTTCGTGGGTTCAGACATGGCAGTTGTCGTCTTGTACGACGTGGGAGTTGCGGATAGAGCGTGCAGAGCGGTCTTCGGCACCACTACTGGTTCTCGAACATGTAGTCTGGCGCCAAGATAGAATTACTAGCGTAAGGATAAGTAATCAGATAAGATGGGCGGAGCGTGACGGGTGATGCCGGAGGTGTGACTGATCTGGAAGGCTTTTGTGACAAAAGATGATGTGATGGAGGCCATTTCGCGTCGACGTCGGCTTTCTTCTGCTCAGTCATCTTCCTCATCCGCCTTCCAACTTCTTCTGCGCAGGCGCACTCCATCCGAGTTTCACCCCTTCATCTCTCCGACACCTCCAACACCCCCAACACACTCAAACTCGGCCTGCGACCTAGCCAGCAACAACACCCCCATCTCACCTCTACCCCACACTCCCACGGGCAGAAATGTCTCACTTCTTCAGTAATTTATTGGCATCGGGAAGCAGGACTTCGTTCAGCGATCAAGAGAAAGGAATGGGAAAGGTAGGGCTGCCGTTATCGGATGAGGAGGTAGCGACGGCGGGGTTGCTCCCGTCATCGGAGAGGGCAGAGTTCAGGATAGAGGGCATGACTTGCGGGGCGTGCGTCGAGGTGCGTAGTCCAGACAACCACAACCGTTCCAATCTAACATCCGCTCATGGAATCCTATAGTCGATCGAGAGTATGCTCAGGGGGCAAGAGGGTATACATAGTATCAAGGTCGCGCTGCTCGCTGAACGTGCCGTTGTCGAGTACGACCCTGCGAAATGGACCGAGGATAAGATCATGAGCGTGAGTGTTCCCATCTGCCAGTTGTCACATGGTCTCTTCCCCTCCGTTATTGGTGTGCCTGCGTACGCTACCTTCATTCTTCTTTCGAATTGGGCTGTGCTCCATTGCGTTGTGAGCCAGTTCCACCCGTATATGCGGATAGCTCTATGGGCGCGATATGTCTCAGCGCGCCGAAGCCACACTACAATAACGCTCTGGTTCAGCGCACTGGCTTAAACAAACCCAGTACGCATTCTTATCAACTTCGTTTTGCAGGAAATATCAGATATCGGCTTCGACGCCTTCATCATCCCACCAGCGCGAGCAGATACAGTGACGCTGCGTATTTATGGCATGACATGCTCGTCTTGTACTTCAACGGTCGAAACTGAGCTGTCTGCACTACCTGGCATCACAAGCGTCGCCGTATCCCTAGCCACGGAAACATGCAAGGTCGAGTTCGACCGGGGCGTCATTGGCCCGCGAGAAATGGTCGAGCGGGTAGAAGAGCTAGGATTCGAGGCTATGTTATCCGACCACGAAGATGCAACCCAGCTGCGCTCTCTCACACGCATCAAGGAGATCCAGGAATGGCAAACGCGATTCAACTGGAGTGTGGTCTTCGCCGTGCCGGTGTTCTTCATCTCCATGATCTGCAAACGTATACCCGGCGTCAGCGACATCGTCAACCTCCGGATTATCCAGGGCATATACCTCGGCGACCTAATTGTACTCGCTCTCACTACCCCAGCGCAGTTCTGGATTGGCCAGAGATTCTATCGCAATGCGTGGAAGGCGCTGAAGCACGGTAGCGCTACGATGGACGTCCTCGTCATGCTTGGAACCTCTGCAGCGTACTTCTACTCCCTGTTCATTATGATCGCTGGTATCTTCAACTCTGACCCCGAGTACCGCCCCTTCGTCTTCTTCGACACCTCAACCATGCTGATCATGTTCGTCTCCCTCGGTCGCCTGCTAGAGAACAAGGCCAAAGGTCGCACCAGCGCGGCTTTGACAGATCTCATGGCCCTCGCTCCGTCCATGGCGACCATCTACACCGATGCCCCCGCGTGCACACAGGAGAAGCGTATCCCCACTGAGCTCGTTCAAGTCGGGGACACCGTCAAACTCGTACCAGGCGATAAAGTTCCCGCGGACGGTACTGTTATCAAAGGCACATCGACTATCGACGAGAGCGCCGTCACAGGCGAGCCTCACCCCATCCTCAAGCAACCCGGCGACACCGTCATCGGAGGCACCGTAAACGGTCTCGGTACCTTCGACATGCTCGTCACGCGCGCCGGGAAAGACACCGCCTTAGCGCAAATCGTGAAGCTCGTAGAAGACGCACAGACATCCAAAGCCCCCATCCAAGCCTTCGCAGACAAAGTCGCGGGTTACTTCGTACCCACCGTAGTCGCCCTCGCCGTTATCACCTTCACCGCCTGGATGATCATCTCGCACGTCATGAGCGAGGACGACCTACCCATGATGTTCCGCCACCACGGCGCGAGCAAGCTCGCTGTATGCCTGCAGCTCTGTATCTCTGTCGTCGTCGTTGCGTGTCCGTGTGCGCTTGGTCTTAGTACCCCCACGGCGATTATGGTCGGTACGGGCGTTGGAGCGAAGAACGGTATTTTGATCAAGGGCGGGAGGGCGTTGGAGGCGAGCAGGAGTATTAATAGGATCGTGTTGGATAAGACGGGGACTGTGACGGAGGGGAAGATGACTGTTGCGCAGTGGACTTGGGCTCAGACGGAGTTCGACGAAGGTGTCGCTGACGCTCCGCTTACCACTCGCGTTTTGGAAGATCTCACGAGGGCGGATATCATCGCTCTCGTCTCTGCAACCGAAGCACGCTCTGAACACCCGTTGGCCAAGGCAGTCGCTGTTTACGGTAAAGACGTCCTCGGCGCCGCACAGAAGAACAACAGGGAAGTGTTGCTCGACGAATTCGAAAGCGTTACAGGCGCAGGTGTCAAAGCCACCGCCTCCTTCCCAGACTCCAAGTCTCAATGCGTAGTCTACGTCGGCAACGCGCGTTTCGCCTCTCAATCCGACGACGTCCGTCTCCCTTCATCCCTCGCCTCCTTCGACACCGTCGAAGAGAACCAAGGCCGCACCGCCATCTTCGTATCCGTATCCTCCCCGCCGTCAGCCTATCCCCGTATCGTATGCGCTATCGCACTCTCTGACGCCCCGAAGAAATCGTCTGCTCAGGCGATCAAGGCGTTGGAGGCTATGGGCGTGGAGGTTAACATGATGACGGGCGATGCGAAGGGGACTGCGTTGGCTATTGCGAAGCAGGTTGGTATACGCCCGGAGAGGGTTTGGGCGAATATGAGCCCGAAGGGGAAGGCTGCTGTTGTGACGGAGCTTATGGAGAAGTATGGTGGTGGTGTCGCTATGGTTCGTCTCTCTCTACTTTCATTTCGATGTGAGAAGTGATGGATAACTAACATGGCTATGTATGATAGGTCGGAGACGGGATCAACGACTCCCCCGCCCTCGTAGCAGCCTCCGTCGGAATCGCACTATCATCCGGAACCTCCGTCGCCATCGAAGCAGCCGACATCGTCCTCATGCGCTCCGACCTCCTCGACGTCGTCGCCGCCCTACACCTCTCCCGCGCCATCTTCGCCGTCATCAGACGCAACCTCGTCTGGGCATGCATCTACAACGTCCTCGGTATCCCTCTCGCCATGGGCATCTTCCTCCCCGTCGGACTGCACCTACATCCGATGATGGCGGGCGCGGCTATGGCGTTCTCGTCTGTTAGCGTCGTTACGAGCTCGTTGTTTTTGAGGTGGTGGCATAGACCTGCGAGTAGCGTTATGCCGGGGGAGATTATCGAGCGCGAGACGGTGTGGGACAGTTTGAGGAGGGCTGTGGAGGATGCGTGGGGGAGCTTTAAGGAGATGGTGCCTGGGCGTAGTCGCTCGGCTGGGTATAGCCAGCTTCCTGTCGAGATGAATGAGGTTTGAGGTACGGTGTGATTTTCGTGCTTGTGTGATGATATAGGGTGGGTTGGGTGGGATGGTGCGGAGGCTCAGGGTTCTGGTTATCTTTATTTTATTTTCGTTTCGAGTGTATGATTTTGCTATGGGTATTCACAGACCTCTAATAGAATGCGAGTTGTCTCGTTGATAGCACGAGACTAGCGTGCCTCACACCCCGACCTTGCGTAAGTACTTATCTGTCGTTTTGGGAGAGGGGACATACCCCCGGTGGAGGCTCTTCCTGCCAGTATCTTCGAGGAGTCGTCGGTGGGCGTCTGGTTTCGACGGCTTGTCTTTCTCTTACCACCACCTTCGCTCTCTTCGATGCAACATCCCTAGCAGCATATCTCCATGCCACACGAACGTTTCTGGCTTTCCTGACTCACATTAAGATTCTGGGCTGCTCTTCCCTGCGGTCCTTGCATGGCTCAGCTCTCGAACCTCCGCGCGGCCGACGTTTCGCAAGTTATCTGGAAGGAAAGCCGTTGAGCTTCAGGCTTCAAGTGTGGCCAACTCTTCCTATCGTCGGCGAGGCTAGCTCTAGCCTTGAAAACCGCGCTACGTGGCTCAATCTCTGAGGACGTGAGGTGCTGACGACCGGTCGATACTGGAGTTCGATCGCTGGGCAAGTACTCTCTTCTACTCGTCGGAATCTGCTGTGTTGACTTGTATGTCTCATCTTAGCCCAACTCAGTGTGCCTCATAATGTTGTTGACTTGGCGTCGCGTTCACTGCCAATACTCGACGTTCATCTACTATCCCGGAACATCGTCTGTTATGGCCAGGACACATCTAAGCCGTGCATTCACCTTGGCTATGCGCCGCCAGTCTGAATAGTTGCAGAAGCAAATAGGAGGATGGATAGAGAGGCACTATTTCGCGTGAGCTCGCTGTTTTCTATTCGAGGCAAACCTACGTCGCTAATGCTTTCATGTAGTTCGGATTGATATAGTTAGATGCTTTGTATATAGCTCGTCTTAATGACATCGTGTCATGAAACTATGACTCAGGAACAGTGTGCTAGAACTCCTTGGGGTTTAGCACGACGAAGCTGCTGAAGGGCGTCACAGACTGAACGATACGGTTTACATAAGGGAGAAGAAACCGGCGGCCAATATTTCAATACTGATATTCGTTGCGCACGTTTGCAGACGAAGACAATCGCTGCCGAAACAGTGCACCCCCGATGTCGATTCAACGCGCAAAATGAAATATACCCGGATCTCGCATAGCTGGAGTTCATGTGTGCGGCGGACTGGACGACGGTGCGTGCGTCACCTGACCTTATACTTCTCAGTATCTCTCACACAGCGTGGTCGTTCAGGCTGCCATGGACGGTCATGGACGTTCATCCGGAGTATCGTATCGATGTGCCATTCCGACGTGCATGTCATGGCCTACAGACTTCCAGAAGACCTCAGTCCACGCTTCACTATTCTCGTCACTGTACTCGGATACATAGCCACTCCACCGTGTGCTCTTCGAGCTATCCTTAGTGGCTCACTCGGTAGTTAAAGCCGCCCGGCCTACAATGCGATCCGAACGCCGCTCATCGAAAGGTGTATTTGGCAGCGTGGGATGCGTCCGAAAGCTGTGCCGCCCTAGGACGAAGACGCAGGGTAGAGGTATGTACGCGCTGTCGCACACCGAGTGTGATGCACTCGAATCTTACTTACGATGCAATTATGTCTACTAGTGGTGCTCGCTGTCGCCGTGGCCTTTGCCTCGAAAGCAAAATGTGACACAGTTGACGGGCGCTGTGCTGTCGTACATGCTTGCGCCTGCTCTGCTGAAAGACACCCATATCTACGTCCATTCGGTAGCGCCTTAACACGGCTTCTTGTATTCAGGCTCATAGCCTCAACACAACAGCTGTACTGCCACACGACAAGGAGCGGCACCTTGTATTTGGGTTCGGCGCTCTGTCGTGACCAGTCGCAAGTATACCTCATTCGGCATATCCATGCTCTATGCTCCCAACCACCACCCCCTCTGCAGCTGCTTGCACGTAGCAGTGGAATTAGCAAATCTGTTCGACTACACAACACCCCAAGTTTCACTATCTCGTTGGCGCATCGCAAGGGTATATTGAGGTAT
>JAXQGX010000216.1:0-22130 GCA_037040455.1 Irpex sp. P115-07
TGGCGGGTCGTGGGAGACGATTAAGGGGATTGTGAGGGAGGAGGGGTTTAGGGGGTTCTATAAGGGGTTGAGTGCGAGTTATTTGGGGGTCACGGAGGGGACGATTCAGTGGGTGCTGTATGAGAGGTTGAAGAAGATGACGAGGGGCGTGGAGGGGCAGCAGCAGGGTGGTGTGGGGGAGTGGTTTGGACTGTTGGGGAGTGCGGGGACGGCGAAGTGCGTGGCCACTCTGATCACTTATCCGCATGAGGTACGTCGCGTTTGCGTTTGCGTTCATTGTGATATCGTGCTGAGGCTGGCTTGGTAGGTCATTCGGACACGACTGCGTCAACCGCTAGTAAACGGCAAGGTCAAGTACACCGGGCTCGTGCAGACGCTCCGACTCGTCATCGCAGAAGAAGGCACAAAATCGCTGTACGGCGGGCTCAGCGCACATTTAATGCGTGTGATCCCCAACGCCGCCGTGATGTTCTTCATCTACGAGGCCGTCCTGCGATGGTAGAGCCTTTACCTTACAATTACAACTGCTCTATCTGGTCTCTCGTCGTGCTGCTATGCTATCCGGGACATTGCTACACCCCGCCCCATTGTAAAATGCTATAATACCCTAGTCTACACTCGTCTAATGTACCTCCCCCCTTTGCCTTAAAATTACTTAGGATCTTATACACCCCATGTCACCTAGTATACTTACCCACTCACCCAATAGATTTCTCGACTCTTATCTTCGAATTCTCGGCCGGAGGGGGCGGCCCGGCTGCCATGATTGCGACTTGTGCTTGCTTGTGCCTATGTTTCAGGTCATCGTGACAGACGACGACGACAGATAACAAGTCCTCGGAGGCTGCTTGTCACTGACCGCGACGATGCCGGCACTACCAGAGTACCAGCCTCTGCCCCACGACGGCGGCGAGGACGTCGAGCACTATCCGCCGCAGCAGCCGCGCCCGGCGATGTACTACGGCGAGGGCGAGTTCGACCCTCCCAGCTCGGACGACGAGGAAGATAGCGCGTTTATTGAGAAGCAGAAAGGAGGAGAGGGTGAGCGGGATGGAGCTGCGTTGGAGGAGGACGGGGAGCTTGTCGTTGGTGGCAAGGTGCGTTGTCGAAACTAAGAGGCGGGCGCAAGTTACTGAAGATATGGGTGTACGTTGTAGACACACAGACGGCCCTCGTCGCTGCGATGCCTGGTGTTCAGCCTGCTCGCGCTAGTGACTACGGCCGTCCTCATTGGCATATTTGCGGCGTTCTCGTATAGGGGGACGTCGTACCAGGTGCACGGGAGTCAGCATTTGACGATGGACCATGTGTTCAATGGGACGTTCTCGCCGGTTAGTGGGAGTGTGCGGTGGGTTCCTGAAGGTGCGCGTTGGTTGGTTTGGTGGGTCGGTGTGATCTGACGTGGTGTGTGTAGCTGGAGACGGTGTGTATGCGACGAACGAAGGCGGACGTATTAAACTCGTTGACTTGAAGTCGGACAACACGACGGATTTGGTCGCTCTTACTGACGTTCGCGACGTGAGTACATCTCTCAAGCGGCACTATACTCGCGCGACTAACATGTACTAGGACAACGGCGTACCCATTGGGTTCTCCAGCTGGGAGCTCTCATCCGACATGCAATACCTCCTAATCAAAGCCGACCACCTCAAGGTTCGCACGTCTCCACTACAGCTAACTACACTCTAACACCCACCTAGCAATGGCGTCACTCAAGCTTCGGCAACTACTACATCCACGATCTCTCAACGCACACCACCGTGCCCCTCATCCCCCCAACCCACCCACCAGTAGTAGCCTACGCAAAATGGTCACCCACCGGCCAATCCATCGCCTACGTAACGCACAACGACCTCTACATCCTCCCCTCCCCCTCCTCCCTCTCCCGGCACACCCCACCCATCCGCGTCACCTCCACGGGCAACACCTCCCTCTTCAACGGCGTGCCCGACTGGGTATACGAAGAGGAGGTCTTCAGCGCGGACTACGCGCTGTGGTGGAGCCCCGATAGCGCGAAGGTGGCGTATTTGAGCTTCGACGAGACGCAGGTGGACGAGTTTACGTTCCCCGTTTATAATCCGACGGAGAACTCGTATGAGGTGGTGCCGTACCCTGGCGCCGTGAGTATGAAGTATCCGAAGCCGGGGTATAGTAATCCGTTGGTTTCTGTGCATGTGTTTGAGTTGGATAGGTATTATGAGGCTGTGGACGGAGAGGGAGACGGACAGACAGGGCAAGAGGCGGTGGGAGAGGCGACGTTGGAGTTGACGTGGGAGGGCCGGTTGCCGGTGAACGATAGTGTGATTGCGGAGGTCGCGTGGGTGGCGAATGGGAGTGTGTTGTTGAAGGAGGTGAACAGGGCGGGGAATAACGGCAGTATTGTCCTGTTCGATCTCGAGCAGGGGGTTGTGAACTTCGGGAGGACGACGAGGAGACTTGGGAAGCATGGGGAGCAGGGAGACGATGGGTGGATTGATTCGGTGCGTCTTCCTCTCCTAATCAATAAACCCTGTTCCTCTCATTTACTGAGGCATCGCGTGTAGTCGCAAAGCATCACCCCTCTCCCGCAGTCCCTTACCCCGGGCGGTCTCCCAGCTTACCTCGACATCGTACCGAATGCAGACGGATACAACCACATCGCGCTGTTCAGCCCCGCCTCGGAGGGCACACCGCACTTCCTAACCAGCGGGACCTGGGAAGTCACGGACGACACCCTGGCCGTGGATCCTGTGCGGAAAGTCGTGTACGTACCCTGTCTTTCTCCTATCCCTCTCCCTCTCCCCTCCCCCCCTGCTCCTCACGCCTCATGCTCACACGTACATCTCCACAGATACTTCCGAGCGGCAAACCCCCACTCAACCCAACGCCACCTCTTCTCCATCCCCCTCCCCACCACCTCAGCCGACCTCTCCCTCTCCGACTCGAGCAAAGTCGAACCGAAACCACTCACGGACCTGTCGACGCCGGGGTACTTTGATGCTAGCTTCTCGCCTCGCGGTGGGTTCTATTTGTTGACGTATGGGGGGCCGGGGGCGCCGTGGCAGAGGATCAAGGGGACGGGCGATGATGGTGAGTGTTTTGCGTTTGAGGATGGTTTGGTAGTGTGGAAGAGGGCATGCGTGTGCTGATCATTTGATGGGGGTGGTAGGGTTTGTGAGGCCGTTCACGGAGAACGAGGCGTTGAATAGGACGTTGTTGCAGTACGAGCTGCCGGTAGTTACTTATTCGACGATCGAGAGTGATGGGTACGGTGCGTGTTGAGCCTTCCTTGTTTTCGACGTGTCTGTTGGAATTGATCGGTTTTGGTGGTGTGGTCGGTAGAGTTGAACGTGAGGGAGATCCGTCCCCCGAGGATGGACGACTCAGGGAAGACGAAGTATCCTGTGCTGTTCCAAGTGTACGTCCTCCGTCTCCCTCCTTTCCCTCCATTCTGAGTCGAATGTACATGCAGATACGGCGGCCCCTTCTCTCAACAAGTCGACGTGAAATACAGCGTCAACTTCCACCACTACCTCGCTGCGACACACAAGTACGTCGTCGTCACCGTGGACGGACGTGGGACGGGGTGGAAGGGACGGAAGTTGAGGAACCCGGTTAAGGACCAGCTGGGGTATTATGAGACGATTGATCAGATTAATGCTGCAAAGTGAGAGCTGCTGATTCTTTTGTGACGAGAGGATAATAATGCTGATTGGTTGTAGGATTTGGGCGGCGAAGGATTATGTGGATGATAAGAGGATTGGAATCTGGGGATGGGTGAGTAAATGTCTATTGTTATGGGGTTATAGTGCTAATTCGTTCTTTTATGATAGTCATACGGAGGGTTCATGAGCTGCAAGGTCGCGGAGGCGGATGCTGGGGTGCATACTTTGGCTATGGCTGTCGCCGTGAGTGTTATCACTTTCCATTTTCATTCATCGAGCACAGCTGACTGATGTGCTCTTTCCAGCCTGTCACAAGCTGGAGATTATACGGTACGCCTCACTTCCCCATAAAGGCTATTATCAAAGTACTTACGCGAACACCCTCAGACTCCATCTACACCGAACGATACATGGACGTACCCGACGTCAACCCAGAAGGCTACGTGACAGCGTCGATCTCCAACGTCACAGGATTCCACAACATCGACTTCCTGTTTGCGCACGGGAGCGCGGATGATAATGTCCACTATGCGAACTCGGCTCACTTGCTGGATATGCTCACGAGAGAGCAAGTCAGGGACTTCCGGTTTAGGATGTTTACGGACAGGTATGTGCTTTGTGCTTTAACTGTTTGTGTTTTTGCGAGTATTGTGCTGATGGTCGGTGATAGTGACCACTCGATATATCGTCGTGGTGCGAATAGGGAAGTTTATGAGTATTTGTTGGGTTTCTTGGTTGAGAAGTGGGGAAAAGGACCGCGCCAGCGTGGGTGGTAGAGCAGAGTATCGCCAAAGTTGAATAAAATGCGGGTCAGATCTCTGTGTAATTATTTAAGTAGATCGTAGCAGTCCTTTGACGTATTGAGCTGGCCACATCTCATGGCGCCAATCTCATGTTTTGATCGCGATTGCCAAACGCGGCAGTGGGTTATCGCCTTGAACGCGCTGACCGCGGTCGACTGCACTTACACATCGTACTCATATTCTTGTTCTACTCTTCTTTGAGCTGGCCATGGATCCATCTATTCCTTTGGTTGTGGACAATGGTACTGGTGTAAGTTATAGATCACTGGCTATCACTAAAAGTAGGCAGAGACTGATCGAGTATCCGTCCAGTTCGTGAAAGTAGGCTATGCAGGCTCGAACTTCCCCGAGCATGGTACGTCACGAACTAACATTCATAGCAAGGCGCATACTAAATAATAAGACAGTATTCCCATCCATTGTCGGAAGACCCATACTACGAGCCGAAGAGCGCGTGGGCACGTCCATAATCAAGGACATCATGGTCGGCGACGAGGCTGCGGAGAACCGCAACTACCTGCAAGTCACACAGCCTATGGAGCACGGTATCATCAGGAACTGGGAAGACATGAAGCATCTGTGGGACTACACATTTGATGAGAAGTTGAGGGTAAACACGCAGGGGAGGAAGGTGCTGTTGACGGAACCGCCGATGAACCCCAAGGTGAATAGGGAGAGGATGGCGCAGGTGATGTTTGAGGAGTATGGGTTCCAGGGAGTGTATGTCGCTATTCAGGCTGTGTTGACGCTGTATGCGCAAGGTGCGTGGTATTATCGTGTGGTTAGAACCATATTATTGACGTCCCGCAATGCGTTGGTGCTGCGATCGCTTGAATCCAGGTTTGACCACTGGTGTTGTAGTTGACTCCGGAGACGGTGTCACTCACATCGTCCCTGTGTACGACGGCTTTGCCCTCCCCCATTTGACGAGACGACTGGATATTGCCGGACGCGATGTCACCCGGTATCTCATCAAGCTCCTTCTCATGCGAGGGTATGCGTTCAACAGAACAGCCGATTTCGAAACCGTACGGGAAATCAAGGAGAAGCTCTGCTACGTGAGGTATGTGAGCTCTCTGAGAATAATACGGCTGTCACTCATTTGTGTTGATAAATAGCTACGATCTTGACCAAGATACGCGGCTATCAGAAGAGACTACAGTGCTGGTTGAGAGCTACACAGTGAGCTGCTCTCCTTCATTGATGTGCTGGAATGGTGGCTGAAACGATCTTGGCTGTAGCTTCCCGATGGTCGGACAGTCAAGATCGGCTCTGAACGATTCGAAGCTCCGGAGTGCATGTTCCAACCACACTTGGTGGACGTCGAACAACCTGGTGTGGCAGGTACGTCCCTAAATTATATTTGTAGGCTCCGTACCAACGTATTCGCGTAGAAATGCTGTTTCAAACTATCCAAGCCGCCGCCGTCGACATCAGAGGCGAGTTGTACAAACATATCGTCCTGTCCGGCGGGTCCAGCATGTACCCTGGTCTGCCCAGTCGACTGGAAAAGGAGATGAAGCAGCTCTACCTCACTCGTGTGCTGAACAGCGACCCTTCACGGCTCAACGTACGTCACTCTCATTGATACCGAGCACAACGTTGATACCGGAATGCTCATATCACACTGTAGAAATTCAAGATCCGTATCGAGGATCCTCCTCGCAGGAAACACATGGTCTTCCTCGGCGGAGCTGTCCTTGCCGATATCATGAAGAACCGCGAAGAGTTCTGGATATCGAGAGAAGAATGGTTCGAGCAAGGTGCCCGCTCGCTGGACAAGCTTGGGCGTGGCGAAAACTGAAGGGCATGAAGAATTAGCGCTTGGAACTGTCTGTACATTACCATGGACATGGAGTCAAAGTCTGTTTACCACTTCCTCCATGACGGATCGTGCACCTTTGAGAAGACGTTTTGATGAACTACGGGTGACTATTCTACTGATACTGCGTGTGTATAGAGGTGCCGAGCTGGCGAAGAGACATGCACTGACGGGCTATCTATGCTACAGGCTGACCATGATAGATACCACAACAAAGCGCGGGCTTCCAAACAAATTGGTAGATTGCAATACAGCAATCAGAAGACCGACCAGGTAAGCCACCTGCTATATCATTTCTACATTCTCACCATCGGTAGCTCAACCTGGCATCCTTTTGAAACCTTGTAGGTCCGGATGATGCTGTGACTGAGATGACGGGTGAGTCTGGAAAGTAGACATCTTTCAATTGATTAATTAAGTAATGTGTCGACAGTAACAGGTTCCCCACAGGAACGTCGCTGACGCACGCACGATCAAACATAGCTTTTGCCTTGTGAGCCAGCGTCTCTGTTTGGAATACCTACGCAGAGCCATACATCTTCTCTATGTAGCTCAGAAAGCTTTGAGCGGGGCTGGTTTATCGGTGTTACCCAAATAGCGATAACAAGACTATCGGCGTTGCTCAGGAACAAAAGCAAGACTATCATCGTCATGTCTCAATAGCCTATTAATCAGTACAGAGGGAGAACTTCGATCACGTTTTGTTGGAAACGTCGGATCACGCAACAACTCGAGACTATGTCCTTGAATCGAGTGCGATCTCGTCGCTCAATTGACCGGCGAAACTGACACTCAGGCTGTATTATAACGTGAGTGATTATCAACTCTAGGAAGCAGTGTTCTGAGCTAATCTTCCTTCCTATGTTTATTTCTATTTCTCTTCTAATGCTGATGCTATACGTAGGTCGCATTGCAACGACCGCATATGCAAAAGTCTGTTCAAATAAGAGCTGTGCGGCGTGGTCGAGCATCTGTCATTCAAGTATAAGGCTGTATCATTAGGTGCGCAGTATCTTATTTGAGACACCTTGGTATCGTTGATTAATGACAGATACCGATATTTTTTACTGCACTCTTTATGTATGCGGTACATACATACAAGACGCAAAACTGCTGTTGTCCCTGTTTCTCCCTACTCTGCTCCAGCTACCACTTCCCAGTGAGGACTGCTGGATCATCTTTGAGTGCTCTTTACAAAGGTTCATATTTTGCTTCGAATAGGCATCTTTGACAAACGAGCTTACTGGTTGGCATAGAATGGCGTCTAGGGAAGAAATAGAATATCCCAGTGGACTAGCCGACCGAGGCCAGCTGCAGAATCAGGATATGAATGTACGCTACGTCCTTGTAGGGAAACACGTTGGGTGGGCAGCCTTGTATTCTATGGTCAAAGAAACAGACGAAGGGAAAGTTAAGGATGCTAAAGAGGATATAGACACTGTACTCGTATTCGTACGTAACTGACTGGTTTTCTCGCCGTCGTCCTTCTGAGAAGCATTTGCACAGGCAGGCTTATTCTCTGCGGTACTCACTGCCTTCGTTATTGAGTCCTACAAACGACTCTCACCCGATTCTGCGTCACAAACATTGGCAGTAATGAAACAGATATCCCTGCAAATAGCCAATTCCACCTACCACCCATTGATGGCCAACACGCCGCCACAGGCCTTCCAGCCCTCCAATACAGACATCTGTGNTTACGAGAGTACCTTTCCCTACATAACCCATCCCCTCGAGCGCGTCTCCGCATCCGCCACTACCGCGAACCGGAATTACGCAGATGGAAAGTGTTCGAAATTGCGGCCGTCCTTCCGTTCTTACAGCAGCTCTCTTTGGCACTATTCTTCGTCGGGCTTTGTTACTTCTCAGCCTCCGTTCACAAAACCGTCGGGCGCACAAGCTTATCCCTGGTGGTCGGCTGGGCCTTTTTTATATGCACCGTCACCATCCTCCCTCTATTCTTCCCGAGGTGCCCATACAAATCTACACTACTCGTGTCTCTCCATGTACATCTTGTACATATGATGTGGAGGGTAACAGGCCGGATGTACCTGTGGAGTTTTCTGCGCCCGCTTCGTAACAAGGACTGGTTGAAATGGCTCTGGACGATCTACCAGTCCCTATCGGACTATCGAGACAGGCACACCGAAGGTATAGCGATCGCTGAAGATGGCGCCGATCTGGACATTCTAGCCGAGGTCGACGTTGCCCAGTCTAATGACGAACTTATTGGTACCACAATCTTCGAGTCAGTACAGCAGATCTACGAGCCTAAATGGGAGAAAATACTCAAGCTTGTCTTCCGCATACTCGAGTCGCGTCTGCAACGCGGCGCTTTGCAGTTTGATACGCCGTCTCCCACGGATTTGCAGCCATTAACGCGGCCTGCGTACAACGGCGTTATCAACATCCTCTCCCATTACCTCACAGTCCAATTCAGCCATGGTGGCTCGGAATGGCAGGACTCTCGCCTTACTTCCCATGCGTTATTCCTTCTGTTCTCCAGCAGTCGATTCCCCCTCCCCGCATCTGGCGCTAAGGTACTGGCTCTCCATGGCGGCGACATTATACGTATCATTACCACTGCCTGCATCAAGTCACGGGAACGCGTATTTTCGCTGTGGTCGCTCTTCAGGTGTCTAACCCGCAGAGCGGTGGAAGAATCCGATTCGACTCCAGACTCGTGTCTCCGGGACTTCGAAGTCATTGTAAATGCTGCTTCTGGAAAGTTTGAACTGGACAATAACTCGTGGCACGACTCCAGGACTCTCATCCGGATCTTTACGCTTGAAAACTGCGGAGACCTGGAAACCTGGTTCAACAATGATATCTGGACGGACGACGTTGCATGCGAAGCCGGGGTATTCATGGCTGGCATTATCTCAAGAGCAGTGCACCGACTCACATCGCTAGCCACGGACAATATCACTACTCTCGATACTCAACGAACTACCTGCCCTACTTTACCATGCGACGCGACAGAAACAACAGCCCCTGCCGTGCTCGATTGTCGGTTCACCGGTGCTGTCACCTGCGTATGGTATCTCGCCTACAAAGCAAGCATGGACTGGTCTATAGGGCCATTCCAATCGACTATCCATGACTGCCTTTTGCATCGAGTAAGCACGGTTGCTCTGTTGAGGTCGCTCAATGGACCCCCAGAGTCAGTGATCATCAGCTTGTGTGCTGAATTTAGGCGCTATGGCGCTCCAGGTGGTAGGTTTTGTTCACTTGCGCGCATGTTGAATATCGTTCCTAACACGGAATTAGTTACCAGACAGATGCAACAAAATATCCTTGACGCCATCCAGGATCTTACCCTTATATCAAGTCCCTTGTCGCAGCATCGTCGCGCAGCGCCACAGCTTACACTAAGTCATGCTTTGAAGATCATCTGCTTCGGTGTTCATTTGGTGGAGCCTACGAGAGACACGCAATCCACGGACTGGTACAAGACACTTTTCGAGACGTTCACTCGTCTGCTCATCTACCACTCACCAGCTACTCTCGAACTACCACCTTCCTATACCCTTGCAACCGAGTCTCAGGCAACAAACGACATCGCCGATACGAGACATACTGGGACAAATGACATAACACGCCTCGCTGACTTCATTCGTTCATCACCTGCCAGCTTGAAGTCATGCATTGCCCTAGCCGAAGCGTCCCTCGGGCATATTCAATGGAAAGACCTGAAGCTCTATTGCCTTGACTGGGATTGTTGGATGAACGGCACAGTCCCGGAGTACGAGGATTGGTTGACGAGGTTCCAACCCGAGGATGCGGTGTATGAAAACGGCTTTGTAGAATGCCTTGTGATGATAGTCATCGCATCCCGCGGTATCGACTTAGATGTCGCCAGAGACTTCGATATCGACGCAAGTTGTTATAGGGTCAGATGCCTTGGCCTGACGAAGAAGATTCAGGATGCACTTGCTATTCACCGGCAGCAATGATGGTATCCACTCGGACGGGTACTAGTATTACTAACTGCGAAATTTATAATTGAGCAATTGCACACGGTTCTTATATATGTCATTTATAGTAGTACCAAGTACTTAGTCGAATATTGCGGTTTATCGATCATCGTATACTTCTAGCAGACCTAAGTACAGTACTTGTTGGGCGATTGTAAGTATGCAGATTCAAGGCTCAGGCGTGCAAGCGCGCGGGAGTGGTCCGGGGTCCTAGTACCCCTGCCGCATTTGTGTTTTGATCGCTGTGTCAACGCTCGAATTATCGACTTACTGTACCTTACCTCTTAACATCCATGTCCTCCTCATCATGGCGAAACAAACATCTAACACTAGCAACACTGGATGGGACCCTGTATTGATCATCGCTCAAGTATGCCTTCAATTCACATATCTTCAGTCATACTCGATGACCTAAACACATTCGAAGATAATCTCCCTCCAAGCCTTACACTACCTTACGCTTGCTCTTCTAGTATCTCCTCTCCTCTCTCTTTTTGCAAATCCAGGCGCGTTGGAGTATGAAGGCGGGGCTGCGAATGTCGGTATGCCAATGTTGCATGTTAGGTTTACGTCCATACTCACTCTCCCTCCTCTACACTTTACTTTACCCTTTCCCACCTATTACACTCGACCTCATTCGACTTGGCTTGACTTTACTTTACTCTATCCCACTCTCTCACATAGGCATGATAATGGACTGGCGACAAATGGCCGGTAAACCCACCACAGGCGCGTCTCTCGCCGATACATGGAAGAGCCTCCATTCCGTCTGGAGCGGCGGACATCAAGTCCTCAGTGGCGATAGCAATGGCAGTGGTAGCAGTAGCCAGCAAGGAAGTGCAGGAGGTGGGACATGGAGCGGACAGATGGATCCGAGGAGAGGGTGGATCATCGCTATTTGCTGGCTTGCGACTTGCGGCGCAGAGTGCGTTCTGCCAATTCGCCTTCTCAACCCACGCAAACCTTCTAACCTCCCTCTGTCTCGTCCACTCGCGCGTACACAGCATAACATACCTATACCACCTAATCCGCCGTCCACGCCTAATCCTCGATTTCACCCTCACCCTCCTCTTCAACCACCTCGTCCTCACAACCTACTACTCCTCCGCCCTCCCCTCGTCTATATTCTTCTGGGTCGTGATGGCAATAGGTGCCGCGGGGACCGTCATTGTCGCAGAGCAGGTGTGTGTTAAGAGGGAGATGGAGGAGGGGCTGAAGGTTTCTGTGGGAAGTGGAACTGGAGCTGGCGGGGCTGGAGAGGACGGGGATGAGATTGAGATGGGCGGGTTGTTGAGGCATGACTGAAAATTGGTTCATGGGCTGAACTTGTGCGTAGAAGGTGCGTTGCAATTCTACTTTCGTGCAGTAGTGGAACTAATACACTACTAGTACTCTTAGTGACAGCGTATCATATTCTTTATATAATGCTCGATCTACAGGCAATGCAGGAATTCAGAATACGAAGACCGCCGCAGTAAACCAATTGCACGCATGCATGTGTAATAACGATGCCGAGAAACCTTCCTAAGTTCCTCCATCATTGGTACTCAGTGCCCCTGCACCGCCCTGTTACCATCAACGTCACAATTAACCTTCTTCACAGTCCGGACAAGTATAACACTCGCAACGGCGACTCGTATCGCCTTTCTTTTCTGCATCGTACTTTCATCTCTCTTCGTAAGTCGGGTCTCTCCAAGATCTCGTGGTATCACCGCTAACTGATAGTATTCATCATTCTATAGAATATCATAGCTTACTTCGCACTTTTCATTGATATTTCTAGAGACAGTCCATGAACAGATCCCTCTCCCAGGATGAAGACACCAACGACAAGAATGCGCGCAAAGAACACGAACTTCCGTACCCGGATAGTCGTGTTCCAGAGACTCGGGATGCGGAGGTTCGATACGTGCTCTCGGGGGAGCCTACGGGGTGGACGGCCATGGCAGCCAAAGTGAGGGAGTTTGACGAGGAGAAGGTGAAGGATACGAAGGAAGATATCGATACTCTGCTTGTGTTTGTGAGTAGCTTCGTTTGTGATCCACCCTCTCTCTCTCCCTCTCTCGTTCACGTTTGCTCACAGAGCACTGCCACAGGCGGGTTTGTTCTCAGCAGTCCTCACCGCCTTCCTCGTCGAATCGTATCAAAACCTTCTCCCGGATACAGCTTCCCAAATGCTCACGACGTCCTCGCAAACGCTCTCAGTAATGCAACAAGTATCTCAACAACTCTCCAACGCAACCTACCAGCCTCCAGCTTCCATACTAGTTACGCCCACTCCTCCACCCTTCCGTCCATCCCCGAACGACATTCGAGTGAACGTTCTCTGGTTTGCCTCACTCATCTTCAGCCTCATTACTGCGTCATTCGGCATACTCGTCAAACAATGGTTACGAGAGTACCTTGCCGTCACATATCCATCCCCATACGCACGCCTTCGCATTCGGCATTACCGCGAACCAGGACTCATCCAGTGGCAAGTCTTCGAAATCGCCGCTGTTCTTCCACTTCTTCAACAGCTCTCCCTCGCTCTGTTCTTCATCGGTCTGTGTTATTTCACCGCGTCAGTACACGAAAGCGTGGGCAACACGAGCCTTCCGTTGGTAGCCGCCTGGGGATTTTGTCTGTTGGTCGTCACTGTTCTGCCAGTATTCTTCCCGCGGTGTCCGTACAAGACCACGCTCCTCAAGTCCCTGCACATCCTACGAGCGATCGAGGCCGCCGCGGATTGGCTTTATGAATGGCGGCCCCTACAATATGTCCGCAAAGCAGGCAGACTACAATGGCTGCATGATTTCTCTTGGGCTCTGTATAAGCATCGTTTGGCTCATGACGAGAGCGAGATCATCACAAAGGACAAATCGGACCTACATATACTCTCCAACGTGGATATCCTGCAGTCGAACGACGAGCTTCTTGGGACGACTATCTTCGAGGCGTTGCAGCAGATCCACCAACCGCGGTGGGTCGATATCGTCGACTTTGTGCTCAAAGTGCTAGACCATCGGCTACAAGCGAAAGTCCCTCTGTCTGGATCCCCGCGGCCGTTAAACTTGCGCCCGTTGAGTCGCTCAGCCTATGTCGGCGTCATTGACATTCTATCCTACTACGCCAGCATGCACCTCTTGAAACCTGGCCAGCAAACGTCTACTGTCTCGCGGTGGGAAGCTTCTGACTCATCGATGCATGCGCTCTATATCTTCTTTTCCCCTAGTCGCCACCCCTTACCAAGGTCGGGTGTCAGGGTATTCGCTGCTATCCTGCAGCCCCATCTCACCGAGCTCATACGAGTGCTCGTCCGTGGCTGCCTGAAGCCCAAGAAATCAACTCCTCGCTTTGGCTTACTCCTTGAGGGTATCAAACAAAGAGCGGACGACCTCGGGTGGAGTATGGACTATTCGTTGCATTGCTTGGAGACGTTGATCAATACCGTGTTCGACCACTATCGTGAGGACTCAGATTCGGAAGATCGAATACCAGCTGGGCCGTTCAGGCTTCAGGGAGACGTCTCGAAGTGGCCATGGGAGGCTGATATATGGACCCCGAAAGTCTGTCATGAGGCGACGAAATTCATCGCCGATGTCATCCGCAGAGACTTGCGTAGTTCTCAACATCTGAATAGCGTCGACTATGGCTTGACTAAGCACACTGCACTGCCCGACTTTGAAGTTGAAGATGGGATGATTGCGCTGTCTGCCACTGACGTCGTATCTCATAGGCTCATCGGTGCTCTTGGTTGTATGTGGCATTTGGTCAACCTGTTCAAAGAGCATTATTATCTGTCGGCCTTCCGAAGTGCCATTGGTGATTGCCTTTCACGGAAGGACAGCACGACTGCACTCTTGACTGCGCTTTGTCACACACCGATGAGCGCGATCAGTGGTGTCTGGGATGAACTGGCTACGGAGAACTATGCGCTGAAAAGTACGTAGAAGATTTCTTTCTCCTGATATTTCGCGTCACCTCACTCAACATGATTCACAGTCACAGACGAAATGCTGAAGAATTTCGGCGACGTGGTTGACGACCTCATGACTAATATGGACGAGGGACCAGCCAAGGCACACAGCTCAGTATACCCGCACATCACGACAATCCGCGCTCTCAAAATTATATGTCTCGCTATACATCTAGTCCGGGCACCCAGTGTATCGCGGCACTTCGACAAGTGGCGGAAGCTCTTTGCCTCACTCACCAATCTTGTGTATTACACGGTGGGGCCCACACGCATCCAAACCTCTACCAAGCTCTCATCTAGGGCCAGGGACTCCACCGATGCAACTGGTACTGTGACACAGCCTCTCATCGAGCTCTGTAGGTTCGCTCGGATTTCTCAGGAGGAGGCGCTACCGCAGCTGGCCGAAACTTGCTTGAAACGGATACAAACGCGCGATTTGAAGACCGCCTACCCTCGTCTCAAGGGAAGAAAGGATACATATGGAGATTGGCTTCTCGAGTTCAAGGAGACGGAGGCTTTGTTTACCGACGACAGCGTGGAAATGCTCGGGGTCATATACCTCGCGTCGCAGCCTTCGGACACACGTCGTGAGGCCGTCGAACCGTTCTTCCGGCTGAACAAGCTGGGTACGTTGGACAAAGTCCAGGACTTGCTGCGTCTCATGGATAACGGGAAACCCTGGAACGAGGCGAAACTCGACTCTCCCCTTCCAATTAATTCTCAAGGCACCACCTCTGTAGATGCCACTCTGGATACAAACGAATGCTCCGAAGTCCTCTCTTCTCTCGCAAATGCATCTGATGTTTTCGCATCGGTTGACAATACAACAACAGGGAAGGCGGGCAAGATTCGCTGAGCACCAAATTGACACAGTATCATAAAACGAACACTGAATAAATTTACTTCACATTCTCGGAATGCGCTCATACCTGTCGCATTGAAAGCGTGCACTAATCGCTGCAAGTTCGCTCTGATCCACTAACCCTACATTACATTACAGCACGAGTTGCAAACTCACCTCAGGCTCATGCACTCGGGCGACTACTTACCAACTTAGGCATTACGTAAGCTTCAAGCTGCGCCACCAGTGCGCCACCACAGTACCGCCTGGCCATGGTCTTCATCGAACTAACTACTACTCAGGCTTCAGGTCACTATTTCAGAACTTGTTTCACCTTCAACAACTCTGTGCCGTCTATCCTAAGAACCAGATTAGCCTCGTTGATTGCACTACGACAGTACTAACGGTTATGGAACAGCACGTCTTACCTGACAAGGTGGACTCGCCTGATGCAGAGTCAAAGACGGCAACACGTTATGTGCTCTCAGGTCAGCCAACTGGGTGGGCTGCTATGGCCCAAAACATGCGAGAGTATGACGAGGACAAGGTTAGATTCACGAAGGAAGATATCGATACCCTTCTGACATTTGTACGTTATTTCTGCTTTTATTCACCGTTCTATCAGTCGACGTCACAGTATGTTTTGTAGGCCGGTCTGTTCTCCGCTGCACTCACCGCATTCCTCGTGGAGTCATATCAGGCTCTCCTTCCGGATCCAACCTCACAACTCGCATCCACCTCTCAACAATCCCTCGCTGTCATGCAGCAAATATCGCTGCAGTTGGCGAACCCCTCCAACCAACCACTAAATGTCTCTATTTCTGGAGCTGTACCTCCGACTTTCGAACCGTCAGCAAACGATATTCGGGTCAACGTGCTCTGGTTCGCCTCGCTTACTTTCAGTCTCATGACTGCGTCCTTCGCAATACTCGTCAAGCAATGGCTACGTGAATACCTCGCGGTCGAGTATCCTTCCCCTCAAGCCCGGTTACTCATTCGTCACCATCGCTACCCTGAATTATCAAGGTGGAAGGCTTTTGAGATCGCAGCCCTCCTCCCGCTCCTGCAACAGCTTGCGCTGGCATTATTCTTCATCGGCCTCTGTTATTTTACCGCCTCGGTGCACGAGAGTGTCGGGCACACAACTCTGCCGCTTGTCGCGGGATGGGCCTTCTGCTTTACAGTTGCCACTTTGCTCCCCGTCTTTCTACCTCGCTGCCCCTACAAGACGACATTACTCAAATCCCTTCATGTGTATATCCTACGAGGTTTGGAGCAGATTCTTCCCCGGATAACCCCTCGTCTACGACGGCCGTCCTATCATCAAGGTTTCACTGACCTTCTGCAGCGTCGGACGAAGCAGCTACTCGATCGTTTCCGCCTCTATCTAGGCAAATATCGCTCGCGGCACGATGAACAGTACATCATCATGCAGGACAATCAAGACATCAAAATCCTATCGAGCGTTGACGTCATACAACTTAACGACGAGCTGTTATCTACCACAATCCTCCAATCTCTTCAGCAAATACACGGCCCTCGTTGGATCGATATTGTCGCCTTTGTTTATGAGCTGCTGAATCATCGCGGATACGCTGTCGTCTATCCCAGGAACTTCTCAACTATCCCGCCCCTCCACTTCAGGACCTTGAGTCAGTCAGCGTACACGGGCATCATCGACATTATCTCCCGCTATGCGCAGCTCAGACTTGGCGTTGAAGAAGGCTACAGTGCTCAGATAGCTATCCAACATACCTGGGTTATCCTCCTTTCGGAGAGCCGCTATCCCTTTCCAAAGTCAGGCGTTTCCGCGTTACACAAACTTTTCGAATCACCCACAATTGAAGATGAATGGAGAAACCTTGTGCATGCCAGTTCCGATCTTGCCTCACTGTTCGGATGTCTTGAAAGGAGGATAGAAAATCTCGATTTGAGCCTCTCATCATCTTTGCGTTTCATCGAGGCCTTATTGAAATCCGTCTTTCGAACAGACGATCGGTTGAGCCTCAGCGATGATATATCAAGGTGGCCATGGGATGTTTTCTTGGAGCGGTCACCCCATTCGCAGGGGGTTTACCAGGCTGTCGCACAGTGTGTGGCAGCAATCATAAGCCATGCTCTGATACGACCTGTTAGAGCCACGCCTAGCAGGCCTGTTCACGAATTATCAAATCATCGGATAGAGGTAAACGACGTAGCGGCGGAAGTCGCAGTCATTGCCCGATGCGAGGGTGCTATGGCTTGTACATGGTATCTTGCCAATATATCCGGAAATAACTATTTCCCCCAAGGATTCCAGTCCACTCTTGTCCAATGGCTTTCCCACAGGGATAGTGCTGTGACTTCTGCCCTTGCCATACAAGCTCTCGCTCGGGTAAGTGCGCAGGTTGTCGTAAATGTGTGTTACGAGTGCAGATGGGGTGAGTATCTCTCACATGGTGTGGGTCACTGTCATGTCAAGCTTGCTGACCGCGCTTTCGAACTCAGCCAAGAATTATCGGTCCCTCCAACGACCGGCACTACTTGGTCTTATTGAGTGTCTCAACAGCCTGCGCCCAGCTCACGATGAGTCAGATTCCGTGGCCGCTGGTCACGAAAGCCCCTTCAACACTCGTCTAGCGTCGCCTAGTCATGCCCTTAAGCTCTTGTGCTTATTCATCCAATTTGCTCCCAAGTATTCTAAAGAACCGTCGAGCGAGTTACCAGAATGGCGAACACTTCTTCACATTCTCGTGGGCCTCGCTCGTTCAAGCCTCAGAATATCTGAGCCCAACTCTTCGAATCCGTCGATCTCCAAACACAATTGCACCATTTGCCGAAACACGCTTTCGGAAACCGATGCCATGATCATTCATGCATGCCTACAGCACATTCGACGGGATGATCTAAGCTGGGGATATCACAACTGGACAATACCCACATACGAAGAGAGGTGCCAGGAGTTCAATGATGACTGCTCCGCGTTTGACGACCGTCTTGTCGAGACGTTGGGAATGATGCATTATGCCTTCCATTATCCCGACAGAGGCTTCAGACCGAAGGACGAGGCACAGTTGTTCAGATTAAGGCGCCTGGACGTCGCGGAGACGGTGAGGAGCGCATTGGGCAATCAAGAACTGGACAGGCCTTTCTCTCCGAGTGTCCACAGTAAACAGAGTGAAGCTCACTCTCCTTCTGTGCGCGCCAGTATTGTGGATGTGGAGATAGAGTCGCAACACGCTGGAGACGTATTATCAGGACCCACCGGTGTTCTCTCGGAAGGTCTCCCGTCCACTGGGACTTCTACCAGTTCTTTGAACTTGCATCCACCGGCAACCTCTTCCGACATTGTTGTATCAAGCTCTATTCGTCCAAGAGACGACAGCATTGATCGTATGGCCTCGGATGAAGAGTCTGCAAACAACAGACCTTCAAGCGGTGGTTCCCTCCGTCATCCTGGCGCCGAAGGAGGAGTGGGTCGGTGACCCACTAGGGCCGGAAGCGACCTTTCTCGTGGAAAGGTAGTGCATCCGGACGCAGGCAACAACATCGAGGTGTCAGGCGGTACGTGCGACGACACTGGCAACATCAAGCCTCAGTATTAGGAGACTTCGCAAACGGCAAGTGGCTGGATGATCGCAGCGTACGGAGAGTCTGACGGGGAGTATCTCGGGGGAGGTATCGTCGAGCGACGAAGATCATAGACATGGATTAGCATGTAGGAAGTATGCGGATGAGGGAGTGTTGACACTCGCGGATTGTTCAAGTAACAGCATCGTTGAATGAGAATGATTACCAGAAGGCATTACACGTTGCGGCCGACTCACTGGATTATACGCATTGATCTTGAAGCCGTCGGGTTATGCTATAGAAACGTACTTGACGTTCGTCTTAGTGTGTGTGTGACTGGAATAAGAGAGTTGAAGTAGCATGGTCCGATGAACAAGCCAGGGCTGAGAACACCTCGTATGGTCGGGAGTGGATCAGCTGGTATTATTGGTCCCGGTCGTATGAGCATTACAGGGAGCGAACGCGACGGTGACTTGCTCCTTTCGGTCGCGAACATGGCGGCTTGTAGGTGGGGATGAAAAAGTGTGTGTGTACTGAGTGGACGTTAGGGTGATAGAATCTAAGACGATACATGGCATCCACGAGCTAAAGCCCTCTTGCACCATTCGCGCATCTTTGCGCTCAGCGCAAAACCAACGAGATCCATCCTGAACTAGCTCGCGCCATCGAGAATAAAACATCGAGAGATCGAGCTGAGAGTACCCGTTGGAGACAGGGAAAATATTTTTGTCATTGTCGGTAAGACTGGCGTACACCTGACTGCCGATAATTTTACGTGTGGGCTGCGGTCAGCTCCAATACGACATACTTGTGGACAAAGTTTACGGCGGCGGTAGCAGTCCAAGGAAGGGTGTCTGAGAAGCTATGCACGACAGAGAATCTCCAAGCGTAGACGAGAGATATTGACTCGGAATGTTCATGGATGGAGGAATAGACCATTGTCAATGATGTGAAGTGTGCTCTGCGCTCTGCGTTGGATGAAGGAGTGTTGGAATGCATCTGTAGTAGGGGTTGTTAGAAACAAGTCTAAGGAAACACATACTGTGAACGTGGATGTAGTGGGCACTGGGCAGCCGTGCTCCGTGTACGGCTTCACTAAATTGCGCGACGGGTACAGAAGTTTCGACAGGTGCGGTGCAGGGGGCGACTGATAGTGAATGGGACGTTCGTGAGCGTGCGCAAGACAAGCTGCAGTATAGACATATGATATAGTAATCACCTAGAAGCCGTGAAGCTCTCCGAGATCTTTGTCGGCCTCTACACTCACCTCATCATATTCCCAGATTAGCCGCCTCTTCTAGCAGCAGAGTACATGAGTGCGTATGCCATTTGAGGTTTGGGCAGAGAGACGATGCGAGTGCGTCTTGAAGTTGTCACTGGCCATAGTATCCTCTTCACCAACGTCAAACTGATCAGTCATTCACAGGTTGTGGTGTGGTAGCTTAGAGACTGACAAGATGATGGATGCCCTTATGGCTACTAGGTCGGCGTGAGGCTGTTGTAAAGGACATGGATGAGGGAGAAGATGAGAAGAGGATGGGAGCCTTGACTCGGAGAGGAGTGATCGTTCGAGACGCCGGTCCATCTCACATCTTGGTCGCCGACGTCCACCACCGACCGGCGACCTGCACTAACGATCCTCTACTTAGCTCAGCTGGTTGCTCTTGAACTATTCATCTGGTGAGTACTCTATTGTATTATCTTGTGTACGTCGATGAATTGCGAGCATTCTGCACACAGTACTCTTAACTATCTTACGAATGTATGTGGGCCCGAGCAACCGCGAAGACTTATCGTATGCTGGGGTCCCGGAGGTTGTCGGTGGGACGTGGGACGGGTGCGGACTTGAAGTATAAAACCAGCCGGGTGCGTGCTACTAGTACTTTACTCTTCAAATACGTTTTCTAATGTACAAAACCACAGCTTGTTCCCTTAGACTGAGCTGCAGATGCTGCACCCTCCGTGGACACCTCGTTCTCCTTACCTCGACTACCTCGTTCCTATATCCTTAGTTTCGTCGCCTCACTAATTAGATGCGAGATTGCACAATAGCTTTGTCGCGCTTTGTCGATCAGTCGACGTCCAAAGTCTACTGCGCTCATGTGGAAGCACGGTACTGTTGAGAGGTATCGTTCTGAGTGGTACTCCGCCGTCCAGAGCTCTTTAATCAAGATCTTCAGGAAGATGCAATAGACTGAAATGGCAGCTCGAGCTCGACAAAATGCTCAGCTAACGGGCGGCTCAACGGTCGAAGAATTGGGATTTTTGTACTCACTCGTTCTCACGAGCGGTACGTCCTCTTGCTACATAACTATACCTCAAGCCCATGACGCTAAACGTAGGTGCTCGTAGTTCGCACTCCCCCATGCACGTATCGTTTCTTTACTCTAAATTCACATCCTCACAATTCTGACTTCTCGTAGTATCGCTTTCTGTGTCATTCTCAAGCATTCAACACGTTGTAGCCGGTATCACTACTCATCATCCAACTTTCCAACTATCTTCGCGACACGAAGACTTCACTTTAAGAGAGCCCCAGATCGACGTTCGGCGTACAGAGTCCAGAGACTGTGATTTATGAAATCCAGTCCGTGTGTCTCGGTAAGTACACATGCAGCTTTACTGAGGGAATGCTTTGCTTATCGCCGTTTGATCGCTAGGCGGTATATTCGTCAATCAATCATAGGCTTGTGCAAAACTGCCGCAGCGGGCCCTTGTCGTTGGAGTTCTGAGCACGTTTTGGATACCGGCTTTTTCTGAGAGTAACGAACCGTGAGTTTCACGATTTTGGTCCATCTGACAATGATTGACAGTTGTCCAATCGACTGCATCGAAGGCATTCCGTAGAAGAAGCATGGCTATGCATGCTCCGTACAAGGTTTCTCGGCGCACAAACACTATCGGGAACAATGTTCCAGCTTCTATTATACCTGGAAAACCCACCACTCGGGAGCCGCCCTAAGAAAGTATCGCCTCCCATGCGTCGTTCTCTATATAAGACTCGCGCCTCCGCTCTCCGCCCGGTTTCCCTTCACCCCCACGATTCGAGAACGACCGGTATGTACCTCTCCCTCCTGCTATCCGGCTTCGCTCGTTGAAACTGAACTCTTGGTTCCTCTCTAGTGAGGATCTAGTAGCCGCAGACGGAAACGCCTTCGCAGAAGACGATTCTCTCACCTGGATTTGAGCCGATATGACTGAGCCGACTGGACCTGAGCCGATTGGAGGAGTGCCGACAGTGCTCGAGCCGAATGCACTAGAGCCGATTGGAGATGTGCCGACTGTTGCAGAGCCGACTGGAGATGCGCCGACCGTCGCAGAGCCGACTGCTGTAGAGCCGACCGCTGCTGAGCTGGCTGGAACTGTGCCGACAGTGGAGATTCAGATGGAAGGTGTGCCGCCTGGAGGTGCGCCGCCAGGGACTGTGCTGACTGGAGTGGAGCCTGTTGCAGAGCCGAAGCGACATGGCGCAGTGCGCTTTGACGGTGCCTCCTTGCACGCCGCGATGAGTCCTCCTGGGGAAGGCGACACGGCTG